>JAHZNF010003497.1:0-13833 GCA_027744215.1 Troglopedetes dispersus | reverse complement strand
GGCATGTCGACATTATCTGAACCAACTATTCTTATTACTTTGGTTTCATTTCTTTACTAACAAAAACGAATTTTGCAGGACACACAACAGAGATAATGATTTATTTTTATTACACAATTTTTCCTTACTCTAATAATTGTTATCTTCCTACTCGGCTTAATTTTTCCCACTGCCTTGCTTTCGCTTTGTTTACATATTATTACTATACATTATTACACTAGCGAGCATTGCATTTTTTTCATGTGTCTCACAGGGCAAAAAAATTCCTCCTTTTTTATCATCATTTCAACATTATGCATGTTAACTAACGTGGTGTGCCGCAAAAAATTGTTGTGTGGTAATATAATAATAATGGTAGGAGAGGAGTCTCGGGATTCCTGTATGCACTGGGGAGATTTTTGTTTCTGTCTCTCGATAACTTCATCTATCTTTCGTCATAGTTTATACACTTCCATTATTCAATTTTCGACCACATAGCACACACCAAAGTTGTCCATTATCTTCATTAACATAAAAGTGAACTGCAGTTGTGTGGGCCAGCGCCAATACTTTTAATACATCGTTACTTTGATGATTATGATAATGTTTTTATTACTTTAGTCACAGACAGACATGATATCATCGTCAACACCAGACACGGTCGTCGTCCATTGCTCTTCATCTGTTGCGGCTGCTCAGGTATTATGATCATAGTTCTTCTCTTCATCATTTTTTTTTCATGAGACTTTTTGACACAATGTACCCATCACTAGTTTGCCTTATAAAGCATCTTTTCCCTTGTCTCCCTTTTTTCTCGACAAAAATATTAGAGGATTATGATGGCCAATAAAACGAAGCTGGTAATTATATGCCATCAACATGTGAAGATGAGGAGGATCACGATGATGGAGAAGCAGCTTGTTCTTTTCTTGTTGTGGCTCCGTTGTGGAGACGGAGATAAGGAAGAATCACCATCACCGTGGGACGGATGGTTCTGCTGATGATGATGCGATGCTGACGATTTCATTTGATCCTTTGTCCGACAAAATCCTTCTTTTCTTACCATTTTGCTTGCACACTCATTCAAATAAAGTCAGGGCACGCATTCATTAATTTATTACACGATTATTAACCCTCGTGCAAAAAATGTGATGTGGGTAGTCCGATCGTCGCGTATAATTTTACTGTGTTGCTCGCAGGAATAATGAAATGATTGTTCTATTATTTTTTTCTGCAACGCATGCACAAAAGGTAGAACAACAAACACTTTTTTTGTATTTCTTCTCAGTAGTGGGTAGACTGGATGAAATGGACGAAGGAGGCTTTTGCTTTCATCATTCCTTACATTTAATTTATTATTCAGAATCTGCCTTTTGTCTTCGAGCTTTCTTCCCTGAAGGTCCTTCACCAATGATGTGAATAAATGTCTTGACGATTTTACAGTTGCTTATTCAAGACTCTGTCGTGTCATTTGTCGGTTAATGTCAGTATCTCTCATATAAAAGAAGATCTCTGAGAAGCACAGCTTGCAGTCCTTAATAAAATTCAACAGCAATCAGCATCACCAACTTCAATACTCCTTTATAGCTGATTTTTTTGGTGAAAAGAAATAACTCATTATTTACATCCACACGAAATCCCATTTATCAAACAGTCTCCTTTTTTTTGCTTGTTGTGCCAGCAGTAAAAAAAAATCTGGAACATGTAGGTTCATGATATGTTGTCGGGATTAGACATAATTTTTCATGCACAAAACATCCAGTTGTAATAGTTTTTTTTTTGCTGTTTGAGGAAAGCAGGTGAATAATGTCTTTCCATAAAAATGAAGGAGGAGTAAAAAAAACGTCCGTGTAAAATGTGTCAAAATAACCGCATCCTAATGTCAAAACGAGTGTAACATCGCTTGTTGGAGTTTATGGGTATATTGAAGCGAACAAAACTCTGTGGCAGTACATATAATAAACTCTATCTACATAGATGCTTTATGTAGTTGTAAGAGTATCTTTTCAGTTTTTTTTTAACTTGTACACTTATTCACGAAAATAAAACTATGAAAAAGTATCCTCGTGTATTTTTCCTGTATTAAAGATGGTAAATCCTTTTTTTGTCTGTTAGATGAGTAGAGAAAAGGGCGAAGATAAGAGTGCTAACTTTGCCACAATACTATTTGAGAGGATAATAATATCACCCGAGTGAACATTCAATCAACAGACACAATTATGACGGTGACGTGATTACGTTTCCTCCACTATTTGTCATGGAGACACACACACACTTGACTATGTATGATTTGCATAGATAATAAAAAATGGAGAAAGATCCACGATAGTTTCCTTGTCCTCGTGTGTGGAAGGTAAAAGGAGTTCGCTTTTACATTCGCAATTAACTAATTGGCGACTGTTGTTATTCACATCTTCCTTTTTTCTTGTGTATTGCAACACTCATCCTGCTTTTGTCATTGGGTCGTTCTAACAAGTTGTAACGTGAAGTGGTATTATTTTTTTATTAAGATTACTGTTATTACGGCCACGCAGTCCTTAATTATTCTTACAATTATTGTTACTAGAAAAAGTTGTTGTGTAAGTATACTACAAGTATTTTTAAAAATAGCTATATAAATATTGTGTATGACATGTTCCTGCCTGTTTCTTGCTTGTTTCTTGCCTTTCCCTATAAATTTTCTCGGACAGTTTTTTTATTCTCTTCCTTTAAAAACTAAAAAAGGCCCGGCCTGGGCTAGAGCTCTGTGTAAGAGCATGAAAAAGTGACTGACAATACTACTACATTACTACTTCCATATCCGCGAAGGAAGACGACGAAAGAGAGAGAGAGAGAGATCAAAATCATTATGCACACACCAAACACGACATGCACCTAGTACTGTTGTGTAAACCTAATATTATATTGGAGTAAAGTGAGGAAGAGAGACGAGATGGGAAATAAGTATGAAAAAAGTGATACCAGTTCCTTTCCTCTTCCTTTTCGTTTCTCACTCTTTCCTTCTCATACATTTGGGTTCCATGTCTGCGTACTTGTGGAACATTGAGTAAAAAAAAGAGTGAAGAGGTGAAGGAAGACTTTATACTTAAAAACAGTTAGGCATCCCAATATCCTTATTTATTTCTCCTCATATAGAAAACAGAAGAGCATTGCATATTATTATTATTGTGTGCATTTGGTGTGTGTGAATTTGGGTTCCATGTCTGCGTACTTGTGGAACATTGAGTAAAAAAAGAGTGAAGAGGTGAAGGAAGACTTTATACTTAAAAACAGTTAGGCATCCGATATCCTTATTTATTTCTCCTCATATAGAAAACAGAAGAGCATTGCATATTATTATTATTGTGTGCATTTGGTGTGTGTGAAACATTTTTAGGTATAAGTTCTCTTTTACTGGTCCTGTTACTTGGTGGTAGGTAGGCACACATCTTTAGAAATGTATACATATGTTATGTGCATATATATTGTACGTACGTTCTACATGAAAAAAATGCTTCGTTTAGTTTTACTCCTTTTTTTCTTCCTTGCCGTTCCTAGTCTCTCGTCACATTCACATCATGACAACTTCTAGCTGGAGTGCTGGCCTTAACTCCCTAGTTTCCTATATGCAAACGGCAGTAGCCCAGCCAAAATTTTTTTCGTGGAGTTTTTTAAAAGGACGGGTCTCATTCTCGACATCTCGTTTGCGTGTATGTATATCAATCCAATGTATTGGGCACTGGCTAACATATTTAATGTTGTGGATGAACGCAGTCATGCCAGAGGTACCTTTCCCTTTAAAACATTACTTTTCCCAAGAAGATTGCTGCCCAGAATACTTCACAAGTTTACAGGAAGAAGACCAATTCGTTCCTACATGTGTACAGTTGGATGGAGCACCACACGGAGAAACCGAAAAAAGAAGGAGGGTGCTTTCCATGCATGCTTATTGCCCAAAAATTCATGTGTGCTTTCTGCTTTGCTCCTGCTGCTACAAGAGAGATTTTTTAAAGAGTCTTTACACACAGCTTACAACAGTTAGATTCATTCATCACCAAAGGGTCCTCACAAAATAAGTCTGGTGTGTCTCGCGAGTAATAAGCGAGATGAAAAAAAATCCTTCTGTCAAACTCTACACCTTCCAAAGCTACACACCAGTGCAATGCCATTCCGTGTACAGAAAAATTATGAAAAAAAGGCATGGCACAATCTTCAGAACAAAGTTTTCATTTATTTTCATGATATAGTATTTTATTATGCGTATCTCACAATCGCTACAAGCACAACACTTCTTTCGTTCCTCAAATAACCATGTACTAAGTACTAATGCATAATACACACATTGGTGTACATAAAATAACTGGATGCATTTGACAGACTGCATATTAAATTTTTTTTCTTTTGTGTAAATGGCAGTGTGTGTATTACGTCTCACTAGAATTTTTTTTATGGGAACGGCACCATGGAACAAAAAAAGGAAAGACACGGGTGATAACCTTCTATGAGACTCTGCATTGCATTGCCCATTTTTTTTTCGTTTTCCCATACAAACACAGAGACAGAAAATGAGTGAATGACGGCGCATACTTTTGTATGACCGAAGTCGTATTTATTGTAATTTTTTTGGGAGTAAGAAAAAAAATGTATTAGGAAAGAGGTTGACAGAGAATGGGTTGCGTTTGGTTTGGTTTAGTGGTGCAAAAAAAAACTTTTTTCTCTCGATGCAGCAGGCAAGGCAAGGATGAGCCGAGAGCTTTCCAAAAACTAACATAACATTGCACTGCACACAGCCAAGTCAAGTAGAGATCCATGGCAATATATTTTGACTCGTTTCTCTCTGTGTGAGTTTGTGCATATTCCTATGTGGCATGTGCTGGCAACTTCTATGTTGAGGAAGAAAGCTAAAAAGAGTAAAAATAAAAAGCAGTAAAGCACACTCACAGGAAGGTGCATCAGCGAGCGCGAGCTTAAATATGCTTTGCGTCTTGTCCATACTAATAATGATAGCTTTTAGTCTTCTATATGCGGACTGATACCGTTTTTAGCTTTTTCCTTACTCTTGTTCTGGCGAGCACAAAAGAGACTCTAGCTCACGGAGAATGCAATATATTTAGTGGTAGATGAAGCAAAGACAAAAAACGCGTGCAGTGTGCACAGCATATTGAGTCAGTTAAGTTCAGGCTTCTTGTGGAAACGACAAGCGAAAATTTTTGTGTGAGAGAGAGAGAGAGAGTGGAAGAGAGAAGAGACGTTTTCGATGGAAATGGAAGAACCGAAGGGAAACAAGAACGGGAAAATATATTTAATGAATGTAAGCATTGAATCGGAAGAATAGAAAAAAACTCACATTTTTCTTTTTTTGAAAAGTGAAAAATGAAGGAAATGTCCCATGCACAACATAAACTACGAAACCAACTGGCCTGCTCCATAAAAAAATATGAACCTTGCTCAAAATTTGTGAACCGAAGAATAATATCTTAAAAAGCGTATTATACAAGAAATGGACGGACAATCTGAAGACACCTGGATATTTGAAGGAGTGCAGAAGTGTACCCTAGATTTTGCCAATATGTGCCGTATAAAAGCCACTTACTGCTTCACCCCATAGACTACGAAGAAGGAAAAAAACTTCAGCTCTTTCTCTTCTTCATCGCCTTTTCCTTGTTTTGTACATTGCGTATGAAAGGACTTTTCTGGTTAAGCTACTTCTAGATTTTGTTCTGGCTCATATGTACCTAAATGCTTCGCTCCTCAACTCTTCTCCTCTCTTTTGCATGAGAATTGAGACTAGAGTAGAAAAGCCGTAATATGGAGGGCATGCATAAAATAAAGCTCTCTCTCTTTCCTTACTCATCTTCATCGCATTTTTTCTGCCTCCATGCATGCTTGCTAAAGAAGAACGATTTTTATCCTGTAATAACTAATACTTGCTTATTTTTTCTGCTTTTTTGTTGCATGCATAAACTTGCGCGAGTGGAGACGCGATCAAGGCAGGAAAAAAAAATTGAGAAGAGTGGTGAATTTCTTTTTCTCCTCTGCTTCTCTCGTTGAGTAAAGTCTAAGTGGAGGAAAGGGAGAGAAAAAAACGCAAGCGAGAGTAGAGGGTGTAGTAAAACATGTAAGAGTTTATTTTTTATGTTGTGCACCTAATGCAGTGTACAACCTCCATAATAAGTCGCTCACTCCATAAGTCTCATAATGGTGGTGGTGGCTACGATGATGACGACGATCACCATCATCAACAAGAGTGTTAAGAGTTTGTTCACGAAGACATGACCCAAGAATACTAGAGTCAGAGGAGTGAGGGAA
This sequence comes from Troglopedetes dispersus, assembly GCA_027744215.1. Lineage (NCBI taxonomy): Eukaryota > Metazoa > Arthropoda > Collembola > Entomobryomorpha > Paronellidae > Troglopedetes > Troglopedetes dispersus. The sequence continues at coordinate 7,566 of JAHZNF010003497.1, read as the reverse complement.
AAAATAACTGACCCAACATGATTCTTTTAGCATAATCATATCACCATAATTTTTGGGATGTTCTGTGCTCTCTCTCTCTCTCTCTTTCTTTTCTTGAAGACACACGTATACAAGTGCGTACACCTTGCTTCTTTCCCTTCCTTAATGCCTTTTTACTGCATATTTATTGCGTGTAGTATGTGGTGTCCATAAGTTACGTACATCCTCCTCAACGCCTCAGCTTACATATTTTTTCTTCTCATTCTTTCTTTCTCATGTTTTTTCCAAGAAAATTTTATGTAAAAATGTGGATGCCTTGCCTACAGTAAAAAATGCTCCACATAAGCGTGTGCATTTCATGCAAAAAAGTGTGTATCTTAAGAGGAAGTAATATAAGAAGCTTTCAATTCTCATCTCTCACATCTTTCATCTTTTTAAACTTACTAAATGGAAGTCGAAGGCGCAACCAGAGTATTTTTCTTCTCTTGATGATGATCATGTTCTGAAAAAAATGTACATTATGTGATGTGGGTAATATGTTCATGAGTCCTGAGTCTTTTGAGCTCTCTTTTTCTCATCTCAACCCTCGAATGTCGGATAGAATGGCTCTGCTCTTTTTTTCGCCATAATCAGCCGAAGCCACAACAAGTTAAAAGTATAAGCCTGGCATAATACCTATCCCACTACAAAGGGTGCCGTGGTTTTGAGCTCTCTTTCGTCGTCGTCGCGTACCACACACAAAAGGCGAACAAGTAAATGAGCGAGGCAGGGAGAAAAGAGAGATCACAACGGAATTGTTAACAAGTTTTGAATCTTATTGAGGTTTCCGCACACAGAGTTAACCAAAAGAGAGGGAATAACTGAACTTTACTAGTGGAATTCTTCTCCCTTTCTCTACTACGCGTACACAACTCTCTTACTACTGCAGCTTTTTTACCACATCATCATGACCATCGGCGTGACTTGACTGGATGTGCCCCCATCACTTCATTTTCCCTGGTGCTACTGGTGTCATGAAACATTTGAGGAGGATTTCCAACTCGCTTTTCCCACCCGTCAATATAATATGGACAACAGCACGAGCAACGCACACAACAAACCGGACTAGTCCGTGCATTTAGTCTCTTGTTATCCAGAGAGGATTCCCCGGCGAACTCCCAACAGGAATTGAACTAGCTATTGTGCACATACAACACGGGCTCTGCAGTTCTCACTTACTTCGAACTTGTACAGTGTGTGTATGACAATAAATGACAACAAAAGAAAGCGGTACAATGCACCACGTTACACAAAAGCGACCAAACGGTTGGAGCGTTACTCCTCTACATAAAATACACGGAGAAAGCCACACCAGCAGAGAGAGCGGAAGGTTTATCTGTCTGGGTAGCACCGTCAAATGTGAAGTGCTACATTACCCTTATTATGATTATCTCAAATCGACTCACTTTCTCAGTAAAAGTACGCACACTGCATAGTTGAGTATTATCATGTGTAACGATTTATACCACACCAGAGTCGAGCATATTTCGGAGAGAATATATGCACACACCAACATTTTCATGTTGTGCAGTAGTATTAATTCAAAGCCACAGTAAAAATAGAAGGAATGCATTGCAGAAAAGTTTTTTTATAATATCGGAGCAGAGAAACATGAAATAGGGAGAGACCAAATGTGAGAAAGAGAGAGAGAGAGAGAGAAGAATCCAAAATGCTTTTTATTCTGAATTGTTGCCTCCACTCTGCTTTTCCTTCCTTTTCGCTTTGTATAATATTTTTCTTTCCTCCACCTTCCCCGCTGCTCCTACTGTCTCGTTCTTGTGTTGTATTGTGTGAGTGTAGATGGGTTTCCATGCTCTCTGCTCTCTCAACTTCTCTCGTTTTTCCTTTTGTTGGTGAAGGCTCTTCCTACTATGTTCTCGAGCGCGACTGCTGCTGCTGCTTCCTTCTGGATTGGATTGCATGGTGAAAGAACATTCAACTCTTTTTTTCACATATAAAAATATAATAATAAATTTTGTAGGGTTGATGGTGGTGGTGGTGATGATGGTGGTGGTGGTGGTGGCGGAATACTACAAAAAAATTTGGTGGGTGATGCTCGTCAGTACTGTGCCCATATTATGCATGTATGCAGAGGAGAACTTTATTGTTTGATTCCGTCAACATAGAATATGTTTTTCAAGATAACTGTTTTCTCTCACTCACTCATACTCGCTTTCTATCTTTTTCCCGTGCCCCCATCTAGTACTCGGATCTCCGATCAAGTGAACAAGGACATAATATATTTTTGCTCCGCGTGTGTGGTGCATAAAAAACACGCCTGCTTCTCGATGTGTAGGTAGGCTTGGTGAGTGCCCACATGAAAAAAATACTACAAAGCAAACAAACTGGATTATTAGTAGGTAGCTTGTTTTTTCCATGAATGTGTATGACAGCAAGGGGAAAAATCCAAATTGTACCAAAATTCACTGGAATCATTCTTCCATTAAATCATACTCAAGATACGTGATATTTCATGAGGAAAGGAGAAGGCGAGAAAAAAATAATGATCAGAATAAAAATAAAAATACTAATGGTAAAAAAAGGCTAAACTTGTGCCTGGTCTGTTTCCCTCATTTTAGTTTCTACAAGAACCCGCACACCTCCACGCTGTAGTCTTTTGTTTCTCTCTGAGAAAAAGGAGGAAAACATGGTTGTGTCAAAACATCACCAGCTTTTAAGACTTCATTACAGTTTTTGCTTTGTCGAGTAGGATTATTACGCCACCGCGAAAATCATATATCCGGTGAATTGTATATTATGGAAGTTTGGATGGAGTCGTGACACCGAATCACTTTCTTCCGTTCCTGATCCTAATTAGAAAAATTCACTGTTTATTTCATTTGCTGTATGTAGGAGGAAAAATATATAATATGCATACATACATAATATAATTTACTGTGTCTACAACATAGGTTATGACAATGACTGACGAACACGACGACGACGGTAATGATCCTGATGATGCGTGTGATGATGAGAACGCGTAGGATGGAGGAGGACGTAGGCTGGCGTTCCGACGACAGTTTAGGCTCTGTTGTGGAAAATACAAATGCAGCTTTTCTATATCATCCCATAAATCCTGGCACATAAGCAAGCTAATTCCTGAAAACGCTAATTTCTCATTCGCTGAATTCTGTGTTTTCCTTTTGTGTCCGTGTTTTTTTACTGCACACAAAGGAAGTGGAATTGTGCTCCTTTTTTAAGCAGAATGAATGTGGGCAAAACATACAAAAAATAAAAAGTAACATTAGTAAAGCAAGAGTAACAGTAGGAAAAGGACATGATCATAAAAATCATAATATGCCCGTGTTATTTTGACATGCTAAGTGGAACCAAAAAAAACACGCCTACGAGCTACCAGACATAATAAGCTCCATAGTTTATTATTTTACAAATGTGTGACAAGAGACAAAAAAAGCAGCAAACGCTTTAGCTGCCTTTCAGTCTTTCTCTGTAGTGAACAACCAACTGAGCAGATCAGCAGAGACAAACAAAGATGAAGAGAGCCTTCGAAAAGCTAAAGGTTTTTTCAAAAGTAAAGTGGTAGAAGCAGTGCCGTAGCGTGGGTGATTTTGATGGCCACTGGTGTCCAGTGCCGGACCAGAATTGGAGAAAAAAAGCCGTACTTGCTGAGAAATAGTATTACGAATTTATCAAAAACTTTCAAGAACCTTAGGACGTCGCTTTTTTTGTCCAGGCCGGACCAAACCACGCTACGACTCTGGGTAGAAGAGCCTGTGAACAATTCTCTGGATTCGAGATGGCTTTTGTTATGTGAGCCTTATTTGGCGAGGTATCCGCTGCAGAATTCCAACTGCTGAAAGGACTCTTTCCATGAAATAAATGCATATACACAGACATGTGTGTATAAATATATCATGTTTTAAACGAAAGGAAAAATAAATCTGTTTCTAATCGACTTACCTGGCAGAGCACAGCAGAGTTGAGTGTAAGTGTAAGCTAGAGAGACTGAGTGCATCTTCCCATCTTGAAAACCACTCAAGTTCGTCAATTTGAAACCATAACTCACTTATACTCGCTGGATAAATAGGTCATGAAAAACAAATCTACGACGACAGAGGCAACATCCACAATGCAATAATGACAAGGAAGCGCCTGGCGACACTCAAAAATGAGAAAAAATAGCCAACCAAGTCGTATTTTTTTCACCTGCTAAAATCGTGTTTAAAAAGCAACGCTACACATAAATACCTTTCTTCCAAAAACTCTAATAGCATTACTTTCTTCCCCGAATCGAGCAAATTCTGATAATACCGAAAAAGTAAATCAGATTCACATGGGCATACAATGAAGAGAATGAATCGACTCAAAACATTGTATTAGAAAGGCACGCAAAGTAATGGAGGACTGATAAGAGGAAATTAGTATGATCATCTGCAATTTGCCAGAAATATCCTTGACAAAATTGAGAAAATTCTACTGTCTCCATATGATTGTCCTTGTAATCGGCAGTACACTTCGGCATATAAGCCTAATTTGTTAGCGTGCGCTTTTCTAACACAAAGATAAGCGAGAGAGGGACAACTAGGTACTAACATGATAATATGATCATCATACTAGTATTACGAGTAAAGTGAGTGTCGCATTTGATACTTGGGATTTTTCCTTTTCTAATCTCCGAGTTTGGCAACAAACTTGATGTTGCTTCATCTTTGAAAACAACTGTTAATGGTCGCTTATAAGGCACAATATGACCCTGCTAAAATGGGGTAGCCGTAATGGAATAAAAAAGTGTAGGTAGGGATACCTATGCAATGTTGATAATAATGTAAGGCGAAACTGGAATTAAAACGATGTAATGGATTGGACTTATTTTTTTGCCTTAACAAACTGCAAGTGAAATCCTCCGCCTTGATAAATTGTGTGACATATTTTTTATTTTATAGATGCTTCAAAGTTGACAAAAAACATGAGCTAATTTGTATGTAGGCGAATCTCGTCATCTTCCCTGCGCGTGTGCTGTAGATAAAATAAACAAAATGAAATAAAAATAAATCGAACTGCCACCAGCCAATTAAGGACCAGTCTCACGCATCTCATTACAATCCTTGTACGAGTAAGCCAGATAAAACACTAATTAGTAATTTGTGAAAAAACTTATCATTCCAACGAATTAGTCAGAAAAAATTCTGCTATCAGGCTCAAATACATAGTGTTTGGAGTGGAAAATTGCTGCGAAATGTCTTGTTCAATAGTTTTTTTTACAAGGTGACTAACTAACAACTAAGTATCTCTTAACAAGTAAAGTATCTGTCTTCATAAGTAAATATGGATTTTCATTTTAATGTACGTTTCAGCAAAAATGTGTCCAGAATTTAATGTCTTAATAACCTTCAATTACAGCCCATTACTTCATAAACTACAAGCTCATCATTTTCAAATCTTATTCGTTTAGCTCAACTTCAACCCTTGAAATCACTTCTGCATTAAAAAGTTACGTTCAATAGGGATTAACGAATTTTTTTTTACCAAAGTCTCTTGCCTCAATGCCGTTTAAATGTGTTAGTCAAAGTTCCACCAGACCTTGTATAAAAAGCATACATTGCACATTTTTTGACTTGGCGACATCAGTTTTGTTGAAATGCTTACCCATGAGTCAAAACTCATAGCTTCAGAGGAATGATTATGCGAGATGATGCAAATGAACACCTGCCTGAGCTTATAAGCTACTGTAGCTGTATTTTGCTGATGAGGTAATTAAATTACTCGTTTAATAGTTTTCAGCCTCTTCTACCCAGCGCATAAAACATGGTCTAAGTAATATAAGAAAGTCATCATAATTGAAGCATGTTTGCCACGGTGTCTTGTTCTGCGAGTTATCAGTTTCAATGTGTGATAAAATGGAAGTTACATGAAAAACGTTTTGGTTTTGTACCATGAACCATTTTTCCTTTCAATTGCTTCAGAGATGTCTTCAGAGGGAGACCAAGTTTTTTAAGTAGTACTACTGTACAATATTTTACAAAGGAAATATGGAACTTCACGTATTTTAAGATCTGAATTTGAAAACATTCTCTATAACTTTCCCCTATCCATACTCGTCAACCCTGGTCAGGACTCCGATCTAAACTAAATCATCCATTGACAGTGGCATTGACTTCTCCTTTGGAACAGCTTTAGAACTCGCATGAAAACTCAGGACAAAAAAGTGACATCCAGTTTAGGAAAGCGGTCGTTTACTTGGAAGGAAAAATTTCCAGGAAATGCTCGCTTTCCCGAATTGATGCTACTAAAGCACCAATCATAGTTGAAGGAAAAACAAGAAGTCCGGAGAACAACAATATTCATTTTTGAAAATAAAATCTTCATTAAACCTGAAAATCATTGGATTGGCGTGTAATTTTGGAAACTGCCAATTCATTGATATTCTAGTTTACGAAAGAAATATCTTGCACTGATATTGACCGAGAAGAATTGCAAACTTTTTTTTTCGCATGTTATCGAGCGTAAACAAGTGAAGCGAAACATGGATCATCTGAACACATACTTTTCACGCAAGAATTCCAAACAAAAAATTGTCCTCGTTGGATTGGAAGACGGATGAATTTGAAAAAATAAAGATATGGTCATCAAAATTATGACGAAGTGATGTCTCTCCACGAACTTCTGTCTGAAGGCAATTGATTTACACAAGGGTTTACCATGCTGTGGATGTTATTGTGGTCTTTTAACAAAGAATGACCAAATGCTATCCACACCTTGGTAGCCTAATTTCTCACGACTTCGGGTTACCAACATTTTCGAAAGTTTGAGAGGAGTTACATGACATCAGTATGACATTTACAGTTAACTCTATTTTAATGGGGAATAACGATGAGCTATGAAATATGAACTATGAATTTTACACAATAAAGATAAAGATCTCAGAGATATGTAGCATTTGAAATATTAAAAATCATAAAAGCGCAAGCCTTATCTTAGTATCTAGCTTAATAGATACTAGAATGCAATCAACAATTAATTAATTGCAAAATGCCCCAATAAAACTAATTATTTAGTGATCACCCCCAACTTGTTATTGGCAAGGCAGAAATTAAAGGAATTTATTAAAAATAAAAATCTCTACTTCTTTCCTCTTCAGCCAGGCGCTGGCTGGCATGAATTGAATTTTCACTTTTTCACTTCACTATTTACACTCCAAATAATTCTGCCTCTTTACCAATTGTATCCAAGCAGGAAATAAAAAATGGTGATGAAAGTATGGCTAATGGTTTTTAGTTCAAGTAATGTAGATTTTATGTGTTTTTTACTACCGGAAATGTGTACATGTATTGACAACTTGTTTAAACCTTGCATGGTAAATATTGAAAGGAAGTAAAATTATCATGTCCCAAAACTAAGCGTATCAATTCTGATCAATTATCAATAATGCAGCGAAGCAATTATCAACTCTGAGGAAGTCGTGTTTCTACGATATGTACGACTGAAACGAAGGATGGAGAAGGTGCCAAAAAGCACACACAAATTATAGGAAAATTGAATACGCAACTACAATACTGTACAAACGTGGAACACCGAAGCTTAAAA
>JAHZNF010003496.1:0-25628 GCA_027744215.1 Troglopedetes dispersus | reverse complement strand
AGCAACTTTGAAGCTCCATTAAATAAGACCATCCTTACATCGTGTCACCACCAGTCTTCTTGTCTCGACTTTCATCCAACAACACATTCACAGTTATATTCGCCTTGTTCACTTGTGACGCTGAAGCCACAGTTGAGGACTGCTGGTTGAATGCCACCACGGTCAACTTGTACTGTGCCAACTTTCCACGATCCAGGGACACTTGAGTTGTAAGAATACCTGCAAAAAATAAAACACATTATTTTCATATTTTTCAAAAATAATAATAATTCTATCTAACAAAATCCCGTGTGATTTATGACGACTTCCCAATATACCATTTTTTTCTCAACAATAAAGAAAATGACAACATGCAAGGTCTCTATACTTCTCAGAAAGGAAAGGGAAACGGGTGGACACAAGAATAAAAAAAATTATTCAAAATCCCGTTTCAAACGCTGCTTGCTACCAAAAAAAAGATATGCTTCTTCAATGAACACACACAACTTGTTCATTTTCTCTTTTTTTTAAAAAGAGAGTTGTATGTGTGTGTGTGTGTGTGTGTGTGTGTGTGTGTGTGTGAAGCTGAAAAGGACAAGAATGCGCCCCGTCGCTTCATTCCACGCGGAATGACTAGCTCAACACAGTCAGAGAGCTCTCATCACTTTATTTTTTTTCTTCGGGAAAAAGAAAATATTATTTGAGAAGGTCTTCTTCTTGTTACAACTTTTCAAGTTGAGAATATCATAATTATTGTAGTAATGATAATATTTATAAATTTGGTGATGAGGTGGGATGCTGTGAATTTTCACTATTGTCAGCAGCGCACAATCTTCTTTATTATTATTTTTTTGACTCAGGAGATAACTCTTTTTATTATTTTTTGGGGATATAATTTTCCTTTGTTTCTGGAGATTAAATTGTTAAAAAAAAAGAAGAAAGTGACACAAAAAAGAATGACGGAGGGAGTCTCAAACTATAATTGGATTACTTAGGAAGTAATTAGTGACAACAGAGAAGAGAGACATACCAAGATCGGGATCGATGCGAAACACGTTTTGCATGGTTTGCAGTGCATACTTGATGGCCCCACCTGCTGGCTTGTTGGCACTGCTCAGCCGACCCACTTGGGAGCCAGGTTGAACTCGTTCCCGAAGTCGGAATTGGACAGAGTCCTGTTACACACCATTAAATTAGCATAATTTTCACAAAAGTTATTTTGTCTTATATTTATAGACATTTAATATGACACTCATTGAAGATGATTGTACGTAAATATTGAGATTCTACTAACCGGTTGCCATTGAGGAGAGTTATCATTGTAGTCTTGGATTTCCAAGTTGATCGTCAAATTGTTGGAGATGAGTGGAGGCGTGCCCATGTCTCTGGCGCCCACAGCAATCACGAAACCTTTGGTGTCCTCAAAGTCGAGTGGCTTTTGGAGCGTGATTCGTCCGGAATGGGAATCCAGCTTGAAGAGCTCTTGTGGACCTTGAATCCACGAGTACACCACTTGTCCATTGAGACCTGAGTCTGCATCTCTGGCATGAAGAGCATAGATGACGGAACCAACCTTGGCATTTTCCGGAACCCAGATGCTCACCTGTTGCATCTCAAAGTGGGGCCTGTTATCATTCACGTCTGTGACGCGGATGTCCACTTGACAGTGACTGAATGTAGTTGGAGGCTGCTCGCCCACGGCTTGCACGTTCAGAAGGACTGCAGAGTGAAGTTCGTGGTCCAGTCTGGATGCCGTTTTGATAACTCCGTTGGAAGGATCAATGATAAAGTAAGCTTCAGGGTCACCAGAAGAAATGGAGAAGCGGACCTTCGCTCCCCCAGTGGGACTGGAAACTGACACTGCTCCAACAAAAGAGCCAACTGGGGCATCCTCAGATATGGCGAAGCTGTAGCGAGCCTGCTTGAATAGTGGTGGTTGCTGGAGAGCGTCTACTACGGTCACCGTGACAATTGCAGGCTTCTCCGCGACAGCGCCACTTCCATCCTTCGCAGATATTAATAATTGATGTGCAGTTTGATCTCGAGTTAGTCCGTGGGTCACGCGGAGTTCTCCGCTTTTCTGGTCTACCTCAAAGTATCCTCGATCATTTCCAGCTTGGATGAAGTAGCTCACGTGACCAAACTTTCCAGAATCCCTATCAATCGCCGCTACCGATAAGATGGGTCCGTCAGGCACGTAGCGCTCCTTCAAACTGATATTATACTTGACGGGAAAGAAGACTGGTACATTATCATTCTGATCCTCCAATTGAATTTTGACTATTGCCATTGAGCTCAATCCACCAGTATCCGTGGCCACCACGGGGATCTCGTACACGTGTCTTGTCTCATAGTCCAAAATTCCGGTCACGCAGATATCACCCGTTTCTCCATTCACAGAGAACGGAAGTGGAGCAAGGGAGGAGGGTGACCCATTTCCGGATTTTTGCTCTTGAAAGGAGTACGAAACTACGGCATTGATTCCACAGTCGGGATCGCTTGCAGACACCTAAAATTTAAAAGAAAGCATTGCAAAATTAATCACATTAGCAATTTAGTCCACATTAAAATTTGCATAATTAATTTATATCACAAAAAAAATTCTCATAAGCAAATAAAGCTTTCCAAGGTAGCAACATATTTTTGCCAAAATTTGTCATTTAATAAAATTAGCATTTAAAAGCAAAAGCATTTAAGCTGAACCAGGAAAATTGGATTTAAAAGAAGAACATAACATCTTCATAAAAAAACTCCATCCATTCTTTCTACAATCTCCACCAAACAAAGTGGGACATTCTGTATTTCTTGTTGGATAGATGCTAACTTTATTGGTTGACTTGACGAATCTCGTCCGTGTAAATACCCTTCTTTTTGAAAGAAGTCAACCATCACTGCTGCATCGAAAATGAAGATGGATGCATTGTTGATTGGCGGTGTGGCTTCTCAGTTTGGATGTTTTATTAGGATAAAAGATTTTCTCTCTCTCCGATATACTGCGATGATGATGATGATGCTCCTCCATCAACATATCATCACATCATCAGGTGCGGTCTCCTGTCTTTCTTCTTTGCATATCATCATCATCGTCATCCTCCTCAGATATTTTTTTTAGCAGAGAAGAAGAAGAGAGAAACGAAGAAGAGTGTTTTGGTTTTACCATGAGAGAAAACTACTATTTTACCATGATTACTTATTACTCCTCTCTTCTGTATACTTTTAGTAGTGCACGTACACCTCGAAAATAAAAAAAAAATTCTCTGGCAGGAGAGTCTCTTTTGATTTTGTGACGGTGAACTTGCCTCCTTTTCACGTTCCCAAAGAGATCCTTTCTATTTTTCCTTTTTAACACTATCGCAAGCCGTCCTGGTCAAATCTTCGGTTTTTTTTCTTCCTATCTCCACTTTACTCACTCCTTTATTGTATCGTTTTTTTTGTGAGAGGAATGCATTTTTTTTTTCGTCATCATCACTACTACTACCACCACCACCAAAACCATCCTCATCTTCATCATCAGCTTCTCCTTCGTATATATATTTTTTTTTTGTAATAATGATGATAATGGTGATGGTCGGTGTTTGGTGTGGTTTTTCTTGTGCAGAATAAAAAATATATATATTTATAGTGTTCTGTGTGTATATATAAATTGTAGAGAGAAAAAAAAACAAGTGTAAAAACCACAGTCTGATCGTGAACATCATCAACACCAACCACGAAAAAAAAGCCACCTGGATAGAGATTTTGAGTGAGAGCCAAAAGAAAAACGAAAAAAAATGCATCATCAAACAAAACAGAATCATTATCACCGAGGAATCTATCTCTCTTCTCCTGTGTGTGCAGCGAAAAACCATTGATAGATCTTTGAAGAAAGAAAAAATATATATGTATACCTAGTCGGCACTTGTTCCTCGTCACAAGTCCTGTCTTCTTGCAGTCAGTGACTTTTTTTTATTCTAGAGGCTCAGTAGTAGTATTTCTGTACACATCCCCACATTTACGTACCTCTACCACCACCACCTTAACTTCACCACCCATATCGACGTTTTTTTTTATTTTTGGTATATGCAAAAAAAATATGTACATATATGCAAGTCTTTTGACAGTGGAGGTGAGTCGATTTAAGTGATTATCATCATATATCAATAAAATAGATAAGTGCAACGTGTCATCACTTCTTTCTCTTCAAGCAAAAAAAAAAATATGTGAATGTTTTTTTTTGTAGCGAACACCACACGATGCATTTAGCTATTTTAGGTAGATATCATTCCTCAATGTCTGATTTACATTAATGACGAGCTGATATACAATAGAAAGACTGGATTCGGGTAGGTTTTTTCTTCTTTCGTAATAGCTGAAGAAGGTAAGATGATTGTGTGTGAGTTTTGTGTGAGTGATCGATAATATTTTTTTTTTCGAGAGGTTTTTCCCTTCTTCATTGAAATGCGAAAATATGTATAAAAATTGACTTATTGACATTGATGGCAAATGGTGAGTGTTTTTTACTGTTCAGAAAAAAAAGAAATCTCCTTCCCTTATCAGTCTTGTTCTCACTTTAAAGGAGGCAAGAAAGAGAGAAAAAAAAATTGTTGGGAATGTGTCTGTTGTGGAGGTAAATAGACGAAGTTATGGGAAATAATTTTGTTGTTGTGGTGGTGGTGATGATATGGCGAGGAACGATGATAATAATAAAGACTCTAGCAAAAGATAAAATAATTATACGTATCGTGATGATGATTATGGTAGTCATCCTCGTCGTCACTCATTTCCTTCCATTTTATTTTCTCTGCCTATATTTTTTCCCAAATAGAGTTCTTTTGTGGATTGTTTTCACGTCTGGTGTCAATGTTCACAGATGAGAATATTTGTATGTTGTGTTTGCATTTTTGTATTCATGGTAAAAAAATTTGTTGCCTTCTTTTTCTCGGAAGAATATACTTTTTTTGTGATTATTTATTTAAAAAAGGGGAAATTGCTGATTTCAGAGACAGCCGGAGTTTTGTTTGTTGCCAGAAAAGAAAATTACGGTCGATTACATTGGCAAACAATATATTATATTCTTTTTTTTCGTGTTCCGCTGATGACGAAGGATGATACAAATTTGTGTAGCAAAATATTATCTTGTTCCTGCTTTCATCATGATGAGGATCATCATCATAGTAATATCTATAGTGTAACTAGGGATTTCGCAAATGATGCCCAAGTGCTGGCGCTGGTGTGGGAGCTCAATTTTCCAAACGCTTCAGAGCCACTCGCCAATGACGGGAATGAAGAAGAGAAATGAGACGGGTGGAAAGAACGCAAATCAAGAAAACAAACAAGCAATTTTTTAAAGGCTGTTTTTTTCTTCTTCTTCTGGCAAAATATATATATATATATACCTGAATAAAGAGCAGAATTAAGCTTATCATGTAGCCAAAATAACGTGCATCATAATATAAGGTGTAGTGTTGTTCAGACATATTATGCAAGTGTTGCGTAAGAAAGCAACGTGTGTACGTGTCGATGTACCATTTAATATTACACTAGGTACTATTACATTATGTTGCAAGCATGAAATAAATGATGATTGCTGCATTATAGCTCTTTCCTTTGTCTGAAAATGAGGAATAGAGAAAAGGAAAGAAAAGGGATTTTTAAAGGCATATTACATGCATAAAAATTTAAACCTGGTGGAACAGCCACAAGTGGAATACATATGTGGTCTGGATCAAATATTTCAGGCAACTTTTGGAAAGGTGTTTAGAGTTTCAACTTATACTTCTGAATGTAGGTATGTAACAATTCTTTAAATTTGTATTTTTGACTTTTCAATTATGAATTATTTTTTTGTTTAAAAAANATGAATTATTTTTTTTGTTTAAAAAAGCCAGCAAGACGGACACACACTGACAGGATGGGTAACTGCATTAAGTTTCTGTTGATAAAACAGAAATGGAAACACTTAATGACGAAAGAATGACGATCCGTCATCAACATTAGGAGAGGCTTGATCATCATCACGATAACTAATGACTACTGACTGGAAGAGGTAACAGACGAAAGCAACCAAAATTATGTTGAAAGTTTCCCATGTATTACTTAATATTCTGACCTTAGTAGGGAAAGATGATTGTTACCACAAGAGAACAATAAAATAAATATGTTTAATGCAATATTTTCTTGTTCCAAAATCCATTGTTCAAAAACTTTGATCGAAATTCGATCTTTTATCATTTATTGAAGGTAAATTTATGTTTTCGAGGATTTTGTGGTTTTTCGTTGGAAAAACTTATAGGTAAAAGATTTCACAGTACATTGTAAATGTTTTATACACGCCAGTCATACACATCACAAATTTTTATGGTTGTCCAACAATTGAACATTCTGTATTAAATTGTTTTGTGGGATTTCAAAAAAGGGCGATATTTTTCTTCCATTTCTCCCTTGAAAATTAGTAACGGCCTCAGTCTGTCTTGGAGATGATGATGATGATGATGTAAACCGTCATCATCATTATTATTATCATCACACACGAAGCACAAAAATCTTGCTTCTTCTGCCACACTGATTTTCCACGAAAAAATCAGGACCAATGTTCAGATTTTCTCTGAAGAAGAAAAAACTCTACAGATTGAACCTTCTTCAAGTGGAAACATATTTTTTCTCCCGCCCTTATTCTTTCTTCCTTCCACCAAGCAACTCCACGAAGAAACGCTAATGATAATCTTTTGCATGCGTGCGTACCTTATCATCATTAAAAAAAGTTTCGTTACTTTTTCCCCTGTGTTGTCATGCAAGAGAAAAAGGAGAATGGACCAATTTAGTGTCATTCAGCATTTTTTTTCAAAAACTCTTCTTTCTCAACAGTGTAGGCGACCATCAGTCCTCTCCACAATCACCATCTCCTCGACGAGGGAAGCAACAATTTTCGGTAATAATAATAACAACAATAATAATAATCATATGTAATAACAGGAACAACAGCAGCAGGATCAAAAAAGGAAAAAAGAAAATGAGTCATAATTGATTTTTTTCTACTTCTTCTCTGGATTTAAAGAATTGGAAACGTATTTGGGGAAAGAAGGAAAAAAAATGACACGCAGAAGGATCCAACAGAGGAGCCTCAACAGATGGAACTTGAAAACCAAATAATTCCCTTTTTTCCCACTCTTATTTAAATTGATGAAATCCTGATTGTTTCGGATGCACGGGAAGTGGACGTGGTGATGGTGGCAAATGATGAGGATGATCACGACGAAGACGACGAAGGACAATTACGAAAAAAACATGTACATTGTTAAAAACAATATTTTTTTATATATTCTCCTGCATTCACTTTATTTTTTCTTTTTCCAAAATGACACAAAAAAAAGTTTTCTCTGTGCTAACTTCAAATTATTATTTTGCAAGAGTCGCCGACTTCGAGTTGTGTGAAGCAATAAAATTGGCCCAGAAATAGTCTCCATTGTAAAGATGGGAAAACCCTTTTTTCTCTTTGCTCAATTTTTTTTTTCAAGTACACCTATTATCGCTTTGCATATTATGTATAGACGTTCTTGTTGTTGTAGTAGTAGTTTTTTTTTGGTGTACATGCAACAAGTTCATAATAGTCATCATCATAATAATGTTGTTTCGAGACAGGAAAACTTTATTACAGATAATCACATGGTGCCGGAGAAGTGCACGAACGTTATATAAATAAATTAAATAGTCAAGTAGAAATGCGCTCTGGTAAAAGGATACTTCAGTTTCAAGATGTGTATTCTTTTCCGTGGAAAATTATTTTAAAAAACGTTCCTTCTCTTACGCTCTATCCATCCTCCTCTCTTGAGAGGAGTAATTTTTTTTGGAGCATTATATCTAATATGCTGCTTTTGTGGTTCTCGTGGTTTCTTCAATTCAAGCATAAATGATCACTCGCGAAAAAAAAAGAAAATTATGTCCTTTCATGATAACTACCTACACTCGCTTTTTGTCATTCATTCCTGTGGGAACAGATAATAGGAATGATTTTTATGAGTGCTTATCCTGAAAGGAGTATATGAGCACTTATGTCATTAAATTTGCACAATTTTCTTCGCTCCTCAGGACTGGAACAAAGGCAGTTAATAAAACATGAGACACACCCGCCACTCTCTACAATTATGCATGGGTCCACCGTTCCTCAACAATGACGAATCATCCGAATTAAATGACTCTTCTTCTTCTTGCACAATTGCTCACACGCAGTTCCTGCGCTTCAAATTTGCACAGAAAACAAGACTTTAGAAGTAAATATAAAACAAAAAGAGAGAAAAGGGAAGGAGTGTCCACATTTGCTAAATTGTTTCAGAGAAAATTGCGCACATAAAAAGCTATAATATGAACCACAACGCTCAGTCACAAAAAATATAATATTCTAAGTTCCTTCCTTTTTGCGCGCGACCAATAAAAACTTTTATTATTAAATTAATTTTTTTTCCATCCCATCCGATTTTTTTTTTGTTCTCTGGTTTACTATTTAACCAAAAGAATGTACCAGCAACGATTTTATATATTGTTTGATCATCAGTGAAGAAGGCAAAGAATATTATATATGAAAAACAAGATAAGAAAAGAAAATATATAATCATATCGTAATGATACACTCTTTCCTTCTTATAGCGCTCTGCTATGCGGAGAGAGAACAGAACAACAAACTTGTTCAGCAGATACATCTTGTTGTTTTGCTGTTTCTCGTGTGTGGATGTTATTTTTTTCTGTTCCTATTATGCAATCATGGGATCGTGATTGCGTCCTTATATATTCATCATCATCATATGTTCCTCTCTCAAGAAGAAAAAAAAATTGTTACTGTGGTTGGTTAGTTACCATTACTATTATCGTCATCATCATCATCATCCCCACTTTTTTTTCATTTTTCTGCACAGGTGGAGGAGGAGGAGGAGAAGATGAAAACTGAGAAAAAAAATATATATATTCTACCTCGGCTCAAAAAAAAAAATTCTTTTAGATGTTCTGACTCAACAGATGAAAAGAACACAAGCGTAATAAAAAAGAAGCTCTCCTTTTTTTCCTCCTGCATTCCAACGTTCCATCATCATTACAGTGATTATGTAATGTTATGTAGATGCGCATGTATTCATCTTATTCATATTCATTTCCCAAAGGGGAAAAAAATGAGAGATGGGAGGAATGAATATGGCCGAAAAACATATGTGCATCTTGTCCATCCGCAGTATAAGTAGTAAGTAGTAGTAGTATGCCATGATGATCTTTCAAAAAAAATAGTAGAGTATTATTTTTTAACATCTTAGTACAAACATTAAATACGGACATTCGAAGATATACTTATTATTTTTTTACTCTCTTGCTCGTGTAAAACATCCCTTTTTTCCCTTGCTTTTTTCTGATATTTATGCAAATTTTTTTTGGGGGAGAAAAAAAAAAAAGATTTTTGTAAGTTGTAAATGGCAAAAGAATGAACTCATGTAAAATGTATAATGTGTAAATGTAATGTGGACCTTTTTGTCCCTAAAAAATGTTCTGGCATTTTTTGAAAGTTTGTCGTTTCATGTAAAAAAACTGAAAGTTTTCTAGGATATTACTATTCCCTTGAACTTTTAGTCGCTCAAAAAATATGTTGGATTTACTTTACCGTGTGTATACCTTCGGTTGAGGGTAGAAAGGCAAGAAAGAATGACAAAACATGAAATGAGATTTTTGCATAATGTTGAACATGGCTCATTTTTTTTCACCGTAATAATCGTTCGTATTACTATAACTACATAAGTAAAATTTTGTGGATGACCACGGTCCGCTTTTTTTGTTGTTGTATAATATTCCTCTCTGCAACAAAAATTTTCATCAGCGGCCGGACTAACTTGTGTGTGGATTTTTTTTTAAATCTGAGAAAAATATTTCTTCAAAAGTATAGAGGCCGACCTGTCATGAAAATATTTAACTTTTTTTTCGAAAAAGAATAAATAATAACTTTTACATATGCAAGAAGGAAGAAGAAGAAAAAAGGCCGGTTGCTTGCTTTTTATTCGGTGTACGAGTTGGTTCGCTTGAGCAAAAAAAAAGAAGACGAACCGATAGTATGCATTGCATGCGTCTATGATGCAAAACATGCATACATCATCATATCACATTTTCCCGAAATGACAGTCTGTCAACAACTTTTATACTTTTTTATCCGCTGACGAAAGAGAGAGAGAGAGAGAAACAAAAAGTTTTCGGTGAATAAAGTTATATTCTTTTAAAAAAGTCAGCTTTTCACCATTACTCACTTCAACAATTTTTGTGAGGTGCAACTTTAAAATGGCAAATTGTGAATCAGCCAAAAAAAAAGTTACATAATGTTGAATGTGATGATCCCATAATTCATCTTGTTGCACTCTGCACACACACACATATTATGAGATACAAAAAATGTACTTTTTTTGTTCAGGAAAGCATAACGGGAGATTTTCACATGGTGACAGGGTAAAAAAACGAAAAGAGAAAAATTATTTTAACGGAAGACTCATCCAAAAAAAAATAAAGAATTTTCTCAAAGGTATGCAACCTTTACAATGACCATCACATACCATTTTCTCTGAGATCTTTTTCGTCTTAACCCATTCAATTTATCATATCTGAGAGACGAAGCAAGAAAAAAAAGAAGAAGAGGATGACAACGTGGTGACATCCAAAGAAGAAGAAAAAAACCAGAAGGAAAATTTATTACATAGAGAGTTACCCACGTGGGGATTTTCCCCTGTTCTGTTTGTATTCAGGACGGGTCCGATTATTTTCTCGTTTTCTTGTCTCTATTTCACTGGACAATAGTTTTGTGTGTCCTGCTACAAAGTCCTTTTCAATTTTATTTTCCTACATTTTTTCTAATGCATTTTCAATTAAGCAATCGAGAATTGATACGGATAAAAAGTTGAATTTATGTTTGTTTCCAGAATTTATAATTTAGCTTGAACAATTTTATCGCACATCATCCATTTGTGCACACACACACTTTACATATTTTCGTGAAATACGCATTCTCTCTTTTTCTGATTATTCCTTTGCAAAGTCCTTTTCCTTACGAAATGGAATGCACTCTTCTTCATTTTCTGATAGGAGACATTGTGTAGACGAAAGTAATCAGAAAAAAAATAAAGCCTCTCGATTGCTCGTATATAATCTCATCATGGTAGTCTGATAATGATGACGGACCAGAGCCACCACTACATCCACCACCACAACCACCCCCTGAGTAAAAAGTCAAGTGAAGTGAGAGAGATAGATGGATGAGCCGCAATAAAAAACATTGATTTTTCCCCTCTTGTGTACCAGCAAAATGTAGTGGACAAACCCCTTCTTCATTCCATTCGATTTTCTTCTTCTATGACCACAGTAAATAAAAACCACCACCAGAAAGGAGTAGAGAGAGATAGCATATACGAAGCACCGTAGTAGTAGTAGTAGAATAAAACACAATATATATTTTTTGTACTCTGGCTTCACTGCTATTATCATTACTACACGCCGCCCCGTCATCATCATCATCATGATTACCGTCTTAGAGTGCATCCATAATAGAAGCCAAGCTCACGAATGTTTTTTTTATTCTTCTTCTTCTCCTTCCATTCCATCTTTACAATCAGCATCACCATCCATTAAAAAATTGCTAGCTTCTTTTTTCTTGTTGAAACAATCAGCCACCTGGACGAGTGAACGAAGAAGGGAAGAAGAGAAGGAAGAAACGAGTAGAATGCGAAGAAGAAGAAGGATGATGATGATGATGCTGATTATGAAGTCGAGTTCCAGTTTCCATTCCAACCCCTGGACATGCTTTGCTCTTCACTATCTTCTTCTTCAACTTAAATGGCACGGAAAAAAAAGTCTTTCGACTTCACTCTGTGGCGAAGTACATACGTACGTATTAGTACGAGGCAAAATGTTCAGGCTACTACTACTACTACCACCACTCTTGTGGTAATAAAAAACTATTATATTTTTTAAAAGAAAAATGCTGTTGGCGTTTCGCCTTCTTTCCCTTCTCTGAGCTGAGCCATTATCGTCTTCAACATGATTATCAGGATGATGACCAAAATGAAGAAGAAGGAACAAAAAACATATATATATGTAAGAGCTGAAAGAAAGAAGGCTGAGCTGAGGTTTTTTTTTCTACTGAATAGTTTCACTACTTTTATTCAATTTTTTTTTCAGGTGGAAAATCTAAGTTTGTCTCAATCAAAAAATTGTATATGTGTATCAAGTTTGTTTCAGAACATAGTTTTTGTAGAGCTCTGAAATGAAAAAAAAACAGTGTATTGTACAATTTTCTCTCAAATCCCGACAAAGTATTTCACTAGAAAAATTCAATGATTTTTCTCCTCAGTTGAAAGAAATCTCCTCCTCCAGTCAAAAACGAACAAACAATGTGGAAAAGAAGAGGAAAAAAATAGTAGTCAAAGTCAGCCATCAAAAAGTCAATCTATCCATCCAGCTAAATAGTTAGCACACACGGAGCAAACCAACTCAACCAAAAAAAAAGAAGACGAAACAGACAAGAAGAACGAAAAAAAATATCCTTCAACAAGTGAAAAAATACGTAGCCCTTATCTCTCCTTTCATAATATGCTTTGTTGTGTCCATTTTTTCCAGAACGAGAATCCATCTCCGGCAGGACAACTTGTCCACTCACTCACTAACTCAACTCGCTCAACTTATTTTTTTCTCTTTTTCTCTGCGTCTACTTTGCACTTTATACAGTTTAAAACAAAAGAGCAGCGTACGGTCATTTGGATAATATACACATTTATAGGCAAATAGTAATACACCTCCTGACACATTCGTTTTCATTAAAAAATATATATGTATACACACCGGAATTTTTTTTAGATTCTACATACTTGAGTCGTTCACATACATACTACTATACTCTCTTCATACTTATCAATGCATTTCACTCACGTCGATTCTTTTTTTTTCTTGCCACATTTCACAATCATTTCCACATCAAATTAAAGGTAGAGAAAATCCCATTAGTGGACACAATCACGACAACGAAAAAAAAGAGACACCACAAGCAACAACATGGTGATGGTGATGAGGACAGAAATTCAAGTTTTTCTCTTCTTCTTTTCTTAAATATATATTTTCCATGCATAATATTGTCGTTCGTCATGCCGTCACCGAGTATCACTACTTAGTACCATAATAATACGATTTTGATAATATGCAAGAAAGACTTGTTTCTTCTTCTGTGCTCCAGAGCGAGAGAGAGAGAGAGTGTCCAACCATCATCATCGTCACCATCACCAGCACTACCAGTTCGATTGATTTGTGACAATGTGTTTTTTACACCCTGCCACCAAAAAGGATGCCCATTGCCAGGAAAAAAAACAGCTTCCCCTTGTCTCCATCCATTTCCATTATCACTCCACTTTCCACCACTCACTTTTACTCACGCTTTTAAGTGGCTCTCTCTTCTTTTCGGAGGAGAAGGAGTAAACAAAGACAAGGCCTTTTGCATTCTTCTTCTTTTTATTGATTCATAATATGCCTTAGTACTCTCTTCTACCTACACACACATATCATTTTTTCTTCTTCTTTTTTTTGAAGAAGCACGTTGTACTTTTATAGTTTCTTTGGAAGTTCGTGCCTTCCTTTTTTCCACTGATATGAGCCATTATTATTACTCAAGTTGAGGAGTTGATTGGACAAGATTGGGTCATAAAAAATCTTCTCTTGAGAAAAAAAAATTAACATTAATACCGAAAACGGCCGGAATGCCTTCGCACTTTGCTCCAGTTTGTTGAAAAGCTGCAGAAAAATGGAGTGGAGAACGTGTCAAACGTTTTTCATTTTCAAATGAAAGTAGTAGTATTTATTTTTTGCTCAACAGTTTCTTGTCATCCGCTTCTCCGTGAAGACGATGAAGTGATGACAGAAAAAGAAGGAGACTGGTATAAATGGTTATTAGGTTGATGATGATGATGGTATAACTTTATATCTTGATTTTATTATTACCCTTTTTTTGATAAATATGTATATATACTTTTTCTTCTCTGCGCTTTACCTTACCTCACTTGGTCATCATCACTCGATCGTGAGGACGGACGAAGGAAAAAAAGGACGAGAAAGACAGAAAAAAGCATGATAAGGAGAAAATGGTTAAAAAACAAAGTGAGTTGTGTGTGTGGAGTTGAGTGATGATGATAACAATAACTTAAATAGCACATAAAATAATGGCAGTAAGTTGTAAGTAGCAATGTGAATTTGTGTTGGTGAAGTGATGATGACGCCGTTCTCTCTTGCATACATAATCAGCTCCTTTTGTACACATTTAACGACAAACGAAAAAAAAAACCGCACTGGTCAACAGAGTCGCAGCAACAAAATAAAAATGATAATATGATTTAAAGGGAAAAATATATAAATATACTTATAACGAGACGACAAAGGAAAATGGTCTGTTCAAGACAAAAATGGGCAGGCAAATGGTACACAAGGTTGTGTGTGTAAAAATATATTATGTTTTATTGTCTTCTTCTCCATGTTTTACTCCAGTCGCTTGTCAGAAGAAAGTAGAAATATAAAAAAAAGAAGAAAAATTGGCAAAAAAATGTATTCTCGGCTTATCACACAAGCTCGAGTAACTTAAGAAAAAAAGACGACTATTAAGGTTTATATATGTGTGTCCATAATACAATTTTTAAAAAGATTTTATTGAGGCAGACCTGCGATAAGGAAAAGGATTCTTCTTTATTTTAAAGTAAAGGCCAACACTGCAAAAAAAGCAGCCTTTATTGCGGAGACCTTTTTAAGTTGCTATTATTGCCACAAAAGAGAAATAAAAAATGAGAGATAAGTGCTTATCATTATCGCTCATACATGCACGAAATATGAAGTCTGTCTGTCTTTTTTACCCTCTTCCACGTATCCACAGAAGAGAAGAGGCTTGCATAAGAAAAATATATTTGACTTTTGTAAAATGTTATTTTTTTTTCTTCTTCAAGGAAAACAGATTCGTACACAAAGTTGTTCTCGTTGAAGTGTTCGGGTTTTTATTGACGTGCACTGGTAAAACGGAGGTGGTGAGTTGGTTCGGATTAAAAGCAAATTAATGGATATTCATGATGCTATTTTGCTGCTAAACGAGAATGACATGACACAACCGTCCTGCTCTCGTAATTTTTTTGTTTGCTTTTTTCGTCAGGATAAGGAGAACACAGAGGAGAACTTCATAAAAACAGTTTTCCTCGCATGACGTTCATGACAACTCACAACTCTGCTATGATGATGATGATGATGGGATGCAGTAAAAAAGGTTTGTTATTTTATCAGGAAAAAATAATATATACATAAAAGCTTTTATTGTATTACATAAATAGTGAGACAAGAAGAACAAGTCAGGTTCGCTGCGTTCCGCTGACTAAAGCAAATAGCTCCGCGAAAAAAAAATATTCATTATATTAGCGACATCCCTGGTGCTCCACACACATGTTTTAAATTTATCGAGAGAGAGACTTGAAGCTATGCGTAAGAAAGGGGCTTAGAAGAAACGGACGGCATTTTTATTATTGTAACAACCCTCTTTTTTCCGATCGGCGGATGAACGAAAAAAATAACATGGCGCTTACCAGGCAAAAAAAAGTATGAAGAAGCTGTACATGAAGCGTTTCTTTGAAGCATGTGGAAATTGTAAAAGGTAGAGAGAGAGAGGAGAGCTTACCTTGAGAATGCACCGTCCAATCGGTGTGTTTTCCATGACGGATGCGTTATAAAAGCTTTGATCGAATACTAGGAACAAAAAAAAAATAAGAATTTATGTAAATGTAAATAAAATGTACTTTGGTTGTAAAAAGATGGGTGTAATTACATCGGAGTGGAAAAGTAGTACAATTAATTAATTAGCGATCGTGCAATGTAATACGGCGATAATGTTGGTGGTAATGGGAACTAACGGATAATTTGACTCACATGGCGTGTCATTACTGTCAATCAAGTGGATGGTTACAGTGGTGGAGCTGCTGAGCGCCGGCTCCCCTTTATCCGTCGCCGTCACGACAAGCTTCGGCATGGGATCCGTTTCACAATCTAAATGTGACTTGGTAGAAATGAGCCCTGTTTCCGGGTCAATGTCAAACCACTTGAGATAAGTGTTACTGGCTGCGCCACTCCCGGGCCCTGAGGAGACCCCGGCACCCAGAGCTTGGGCAGATTTGAGACTATAAACTATTTGGGAGTTGTTGCCAATGTCGGCATCCACAGCCTGCACTGTGATCACACTCGTGCCAGGTGCGGCCACTTCATTCACACTCGCCTCGTAACTCTCCTTCTCAAACTTTGGGGAGGAGTCGTTCTCATCACCGATCTGAAGGAGGAAGCTGGTAGAAGTGTTCACATTTGGGTTATCGGGGTCTTTGGCGATTATGGTGAAACTGTAGTTGGCTTTCGCCTCGCGATCCAAGTTGCGAGAGGAGACAACCAGGTATACCACCCCATTCCGATTTTCCAGGGCGAAGTTGCCCTCACCCCCTTCAAGGACCATATTAACATTTTCATATTCTTGTTTCGAGTCGGGATCGTGGACACTTATTCTTGCGACGAATTCTCCGGGTTGAGCATTTTCAGAGACTGTGGGCGGCTTGTCGTCAGAATCATCTGTGAAGGAAGAAGAAAGATACATAATATGAAGAATTGTTTAGCAAATAAATTACCCATGGTTCTGTTTTTTATTAATCCGAGAACAAAAATTTAATACGATTATCCTTTCAACACAAGCGCAAAAAAATTTATAGCTTGAGCTCTTTCGCTTGTTTTGATAAGTGAAAAGAAGCTTTTTTATCTTTTTTCCCTTTGCTCTGTTTACCCACTCACTTCACTTCTCAGTCATAAATAAATAATAATAAAGCAACGTAATAAAAAATATATTCCTTCGGTTTATATTATCCCTTCTCAGATTTTTTTTATTTGTTAACCCGTTTTCCTTCTCTTAAATCATCCGTCTAAAGAACTTCTCAAGTCGCGACTTATTATTTTTCACAAAAAATACCATACATGCACAATATAAGCCAAGTACGAAAAAGTATACTTAATAAAAAGAGAATTTTATCCTCGCAAAAAATATCTTTCTACTTTTTTTTGCTAATACATCCATCTAACATCTTTACGACTCAAGTGATGATAATACCTGATGATGACCAATATTCACTTAGTACTTCAAACAATATTTTTTGTGTGTAATTTTTTTTATTGGCGAAACAAAAATCAAGATTTTCCAACATTACTGTTTGCACAAAAAAAGTAACTTCTTGAAATACAAGCATGTTTACAACAACACCAACCTACAAAATTTTTTTTATTCCTTCGCTAAATATCTTCTTCTTTATAACGTGCAAGAAGACTCATTAGATGGAATCAGAGATGGTAATAATAATCACCAGAAATGGAACATGGCACACTCATTCTTCAATTACGAAATTTTTTTCTCCTTCTTCAAATCAAGCGTCATTTTCATCTTATCTTTGTGTGCTGTTACACACAACCTAGGTCATCATCAACGCTAATACATTACGACTATTTATAATTAATATCAGAAAAAGTGCTGCGGTAACAATGAAAAATGAATCAAAGTAATACTAACATTTCAGCACGCATTGTTCATTTTTTATATATATTTTCCTTGGCAGAGTTTTTTCTTCTTTTTTGCAATAAAAAAAGACGCCATTAATAATGGCGATAATAATAATAATAATAATGGTAGACAATAATATAGAATTGACTTCTTGTGTTTTTTCTTCTTCTTCGCGTATTCTCCTTTTAAAGACTTGTCAGGAGTGTTGCGAGACTATCTTCGCGTTACTTTGTCAGAATGCTGTGCCTGGTCGCCTTATAATTTTTATTTAGTAAATCAAATAAGAGAGAAGCTCAACCACCATCATTAACATGTCACTCATCAGCTCTTTGCCATGACCATCCTCCTCAACACACACACAAGTCATACATTACATTGCCACAGCAACAAAAAATATGAAAGAAAGGCCCGCTGTTTCTTTTGTGGGCAGAGACTCTTTCTTGTATTTACCACAGTCAACAATTTTTTTTTGCTAAAACCAGCTTTGAAAACAAAAACTGCATTGATAATACATCTGTTACTAAAATTCTAGTAAAGTGCATTCCACTTTTTTTAAAATAATAAAATGTCATGTGCTCACTACTATTCTACCTGCTTTACTAGAGCTTCTCTTCTCATTAATAATAATAATAATAAATGAGGACTATTTTATTACAACCTCTTTTTATTACTCACCACGAGAGAAAGATATGTACATACTGCACCAACCATGCTTCCCCTGAATATTTATTAATGGGTACTCCTTCCACCCAAAAAATATACATAATTTTTTTTGCCAACTTAAAAAAATGCAACATAATTCTTGATAGTGACAAAAACGGGGACGAAGCGAAGGCTGTTGGTTTTTTTTTATTCTTCTTTTTCTAAAAGTTGGTACTAAAAAAGAAAAAGTTTTTTAAAGAATAACCTTCTTCCTCCGTTGTCTTTTTTGGTGCCCTGCCTCTTTTGCTTTTCGCCTGTGTCAGCCCTGCTCACCAACTTGCTTTTTTTGTAGCTCTTCCACTTTCATTTCTTTTACCTTCTGGGCTTTTTGAAAAAAAAAATATTTCGCGATGCAACATATTGCTGTTCCTCACTCATTTTTTTTTCTTCCTTGGTGTGATTATTATTGTTATTTTTATGATTATTATGCACTTTCTTTTTTTTTTCAGGGCTGCTTCTAAAATAAATATGCACACAAGCTATTTACGTATGCAAAAGTGTGTTTCGCCGAGGAAAAGGGAGGACTTGGCTTTTTCTTGTGTGCGAGAACAACAAGACTCAAGAAAAGGAAGAAGAAGAGGAGTATTATTATTAGGGATTTGCACTTCAACCTGACTTCACTCACTTTATGATTTAGCTTGATTTCGCACAAAAACATAATATGAATTTTTGTCCTCATTTCCACTCTTCAACGACTCATTGCGCTGATTCATTGGGGCAGTCTAAAAAAGGCACGGCTCGAAAAAAATAAATATAGGTAGTTACATATAATGTGCTCTGCACCTTATGACATGTGTGAAGACTCAATATTCTTTAATTTGTGTAATCATATGCGTGGCACGCAACACCAAAAGGGAACTGTTCACATTTCCCTTTCAATATGCAATTCTGCGAACAGATAGATGTATTCATCATCGGTAATCTGACGATGACGAGGAGGACGGAAGAAGGAAAAAAAATTATAATGATGAGATGATTTGATAAAAAAAAATATTCGAACCAGTTTATTTACCATTAAAATTAAAATTTGACGTGCTTGATGGTTAAGAAGGAGGAATTATCTCTTTTTTTCTCGAAAAACATATTTATGTATGCCTGCTCGCACACACGTGTTTTCTCTTGTGTGTTCTCATCTGAGTTAAAGATACAAATACTTGTCAATAATTTTTTTGGGGGTGAACACCGTTATTATGATTATTATTAATCTGAAAATTATTATGATTATCATGTCTGGCTTACTGCAATTTAGCAAACAGTAAAAATATGTATAGGTTTTTCATTCGAGGAGGCTTATGTTTTTGGTTAAAGTGAGCAACCACGAATGAGATGAACATCATCCGCACATGCTAATTTCAGAGCAATTTCACGACTTTTGACAAATCAATTATTTTTTAACGAAGAAAGCTAAGATTACATGGTTTTGAGCCAATTAATCCCATACTACATATATATTTTTGGCAGGGTGATAATTTATTTTGATTCTGTGCCTTTGTTTCTCAAGGGCAGGAAATTAGAGAGCAGAAGAAAAAAAAAATGAATTTGCATACCTGAAAAGAAGCTGATTTTAATTTTGAGCTGGTTATCGTTGAGATCGATGATCCGAATGGAGACAAAGACCGTAGCTTCCAAGGGTTGGATCCCGTTATCCCTCGCGACAGCGACGAGCTCGTGCACTTCTTTGCTTTCATAGTCGAGCGGTCGGTTCACCGAAATCACGCCTGTCACCGGATCAATCTTGAACACAGACTCTTTATCAGTCTGACGACGATTTATGGAGTAGGTAATTTGCCCATTTGGACCTTCGTCTTGGTCCAGTGCAAACACCTGAAGGACGGAAGTGCCCACTGAGGCATTTTCAGCGACAGTCGCAAAGTAACGGCTTTGGTTGAATGTGATGTCATCATCCATGTACTGACTGTCGCCATTTGGTAACCTTTACAGAAAGGAAACAAAAAGGTACACGTGTGAGACCGGAAATGAAAATTGAGGAGAAAATTGAATAAGAATGAGGTAACTAATTGAAATATTAGTCTCTACTCACCGTGCAAACTGCCACACAGGAGCGTTATCATTTTGATCGGTAATCGTGATATTAATAGTCATGGAGGGCGGCGGGGAATTGGAGGAGCCCGGGGTTGGCTCTCCAATAAAACCAATGCTTGTTCCGACCTGCACACCTTCGGAGATCTCGAACTCACGAATCACCTCCGATGACACTGGAGGACAACTCGAGTCCCACGAGAGAACAAGAAGGAGCAGAATCAATAAAGTCCGGAGCGGGGAATTTGGTTTCTGCTGCCGGACGTCTGGGCCAGGAGGGTCTCCTGTGCCCAAGTAAATTATATCCCACGTCATGGTCAAACCGTGGTTGCTAGGGTGACGCTTTCGCTGCTGCCCTGGTTGTTGACGTGTTCAAACTCAACAACACTTTTGAACACAGCGAGAAATTCTTGTCTGTTTCTTCCACTCATTCATCCATTTTTTTAGGAGAGATTACGAATATAATCTTTTTAATGGAGAAATTTTTAAAATAAATTACACTTTTACACTTGAACTTACAAACTAAAAAAACACTTTTTTTCACTTTTAACAAATACAAAAATTGTTGCTAGCTGGGAAGTTGTTCATCATGGCAAACTGAGATGGTGTCTGACCACCGCCAATCCTCTCTCATCAATCACCAGAGAACTAATATCGTCGTCATTATCACAACAACAACAACCAGAACTAGAACAACAAGAACAACTGTTTTTAGCCAGACAAAAAACCCTACTAGCAGTCTTCTCGTCGCCACAACTCATTTTTTTGACAGTTGGCTTACTTCTCCAAAGATTCCATGCACAAAAAAATCATAGTTTTTTTTCTTCATGCAACTTTATTTCACGCACCTGGATTGGATTTTAAATGAAGAAAAAAATTAGTATGTATTATTTTTTCTCTGAAAAAAAAATGTATACCTACATATGTGTGAACACATTAGTAGAAAAGTAAAAGACCCATTACAATTTTACACTTGTTTGTCCTTTGCTACTGTATTCGTTACTGTTTTTCCCCATAATTCTTCCTTCCCGAGTGTCCATTGTTATTTGTGTGTGCATTTTTAGATTTTTTGTCGCATGCTTCCTCCTCAAACTTTTATCCTTTTTTTTTGTTCTTTGTTGCCTCAAAAAAAAAGTTACTCAAAAGGAGCATGCCGACTACCGACCGACTCTTGTTGCCGACAATTGGAGAGTTTTATGCATGAACCACATGCGCATGCAAAAGAGCACGACAAAAGGGCCTCAAGAAAAGTCAACCTTTTACAAAAAAGAAATTTTGTGACCAACAAGTGAGCCCAGATAGAAGTCAATATTTTAAAAAAATACTTATGTACCTGTGAGTGCGCTCTGCATGGCTCACAGGTTGACTTGTTCTGATCTGCTGGTCGCTCTGACTTTACTACGTGGTTATAAAGCACATATTATTATTAGCTATGCATAATATATATTTTGAAATTGTAGTTTATCTCTTCTCTTGTATACCCATGTGTAAATGTGCATGAATGGGTCATAAAAAATTGAGAAAAAAAGGGGAGAAAAGAAGGGAGGAAGGTGCAAAGTGATGTGTTATGTGGACAAAAAGGACACAGTCAATCGTATATTATTCTTCCTTTGTTTACTTTAATGCTGTGTCTTGCTGTGTGTGTGCGTGCTCTCTGCACCGTGATGCGACCTTCCATGAAATCTTTTTTACATATGATTATGCAGATTTTCTTCATATTCCTATGCTTCTTCAGTGTACACAGAGTTTGTTTTAACGACCACTGTATTTTTACTTATCTTCTCTCTCTCTCGAGAAGAAGAAGAAATGACTTACTCAACAAAAAAAAGTGTCGAACAGAAGTCTGCTCACTGCTGAACCATGCATGGAAACGTGTGCCATGCCCTGCATGCGGTTTTTTTTACTAAAACTTTTTTTAAAGTGAAGTATTAAAAAAAAGTGCGGTCTCGCAAAAAAAACCGGGAGTAGAGAACCTGTGCAAAGGAAAATTAGTAGAAGAAGTGATGCTTCAAACTCGAACAATGGACACAACGTGGTCTCCTCCAAATAAGGGTTTTCACGTGTGTATACTTACATGCTATATTATGCTGTCAATATACTTATCTTTTGCTGAGTTGGTATATTTTTTCAGTGAGCTTATTTATTTATGCCGAAGAATAAGGTGGATTCAGTCCTCTAAAAATCAGAAGTTGAAAACCGACATGAGTAAGGATTTACTGAGCTTGAGGGAACTTGTGAAAATTAAAGTTTTTATTATCTGAACGGATAAGGGGGAAATATGCATAATAATAAACTTATTTATTTTTCACGGAGAGGAGCAGCACAAATCTATACATTAGCCATGAGCACGGTATGCAAGTATATTGAAGTGGATCATTTTTGTAGTGGACGGAAACCTTATAAATGTCGGCATTTTTCTTCTGCTGCTCTTGTTTCTCTTAAAGAAGCTTTTTTTTGTGCATAAGTAAGCTCAACTCCCTACTTCACTTTTTCCATTGTGTTCTCGAAGAGTAACAATAAATACCAATAATAAAAATATATAACACATGATATTGAGCAGAGAACTTTTAAAATTCCTACGGCACCTATGTGAATATTTCGTGAGTTTTGTCTCCATTTTAAAGCTAATATGTACATGAAACTGAAATTGATGCTCCTTTCTTACATACAAACTATATGCAAGCCTGCTATAGGTTCATATGTTCTTGGTTTATCCACAATAATAATTCGAGAGTCCTTTTTTTCTTGCTTCGTGTTACACTTTCTGTTATTTCTTTGATCCATGAGGAATTTCTCGGATGTGCTTAGTAATTTCAGTTTATTACCAAAAATATTTATTTATTTTTTTCCTTTTGCGATCGGCATGAACTTCGATGTGGGTTTTTCACAAAAACCTTCAACTTTTATTAGCCAATGATTTTTTTTGTAAAGGTCTTTTATTTTCAGGATCCGTTCGTGCTCTACATGGACGAGTTTCGGCTTCTCCTCAAGAAAAAAAAATATCAGTACGAAATGGTAATTATATGGAGCACTGTAACATTAATATTATTTTCAGAATGTAATGTGGTCAAAACACTACTACTACACAGTCCAGAAGTGCGAGATAGTCGGCAACATGCACACACACGCTTTTACAATATACTTAATTCTCTTTGCCGTGCTTCATTTTAACTTCAAAACTGCTTATCTTTGCCACTTGTGTGTGGAATAAAAATGCTTAGAACTGACAACAGTAGCAGTGTACTTTGTACAACTTGAGCAACAGGGTTTCATTAAATGTCTTCAGTGTCCGTAGGTCTGTCGGAACTCGAGAACAATGATAATGGAACTGATATTTTTTTTCACAAACAACACACACACCAAACAAAAAAAAACGATTCCTGTGGCTTCACACCAATAAACCAAAGAATGAGTTGGAACAATAGGCAAATAAAATATTTCTGGGAGAGGGAGGCAGAGAGAAACCATCCCCCGAAAATATATAATTTTTTTACAAGTTGTTATTCACTTCTCAGACAAAAAAAAGGTGCTAAATGCCTTCAGCTTCTTCTCCAAGATAAAAACTTGCACACACAAAAAAATATATTATTCATGATGATGAGCACCAAAGAAAAGTACTCCGCATTTATCTTTCGGTGAAGTCACTTCTTTCCTCACAACCATATTTCCTGCATCTCAGAACCAACAATGAGAATTTCTGTCACAACAACAAAAAATAACGCTTACTATATTATTTTTTTCAAGTTTCGCAAAACATAAATGACGCTTATGTACAATGTCCATAAATTGATTCGTGATGTGAGAAAGCCTCGATATCCTCTTCGAAAGTAATCATAACAATAGGAACACGACGACTCTCGCCAGACATCATAATCATCAGGTTCACATTATTAGTCAGAAAGAAAAAAGAGAACTGACCTTTTCTTTCTGTCGAGAACCATTATTGGTGATGTGACCGAACCAATGTTTCTCGCATAATGTCCCTGCCCTTTTGCTTACATTGCATTATACATATATTATATGTCTTCCCTTGTCCTTTATTTTGTTTTGTTCCCACAAGAACAAATTACACAATTTTCGTCGTCTCCGTCATCTTCCTTTTCGGAAGATGTGAAGATAATAATGGTGGAGGAGGTGGTGCCTCCTTTGTTCTGCTCTTGTGAAGTGCACACACACACACACATAAGACTCTTGTGCATCACCCACCAAAAAAAACTATCTCTCTTGGAATGCATTGTGGTCATCATCATCGTGTTAAGTACACACAGAGACACGCACATATATATTTTTTTTCCTGATGATAATGATGATGATACACTTCTCTTGTCGGTCTCTTCTTTTTAAAAAATCTTTTTTTTTTCTTCTTCTTCTTCATCATGATTCGGTCGGTCAGTCATCATCAGCGTCAACAGCCAAACGGCATATGTACCTCAGAAGAAGAAGTAAAAAAAAACACTTGAGAAAGAGAGAAACCTCGGACCATTTTCTCCTTCACTCATCGTCATCATCATCATTATCGTCATCAAACAGACCGAAAATGATGCTTGGGAATATGTAGAAAGGTAGGGATATGTGGTGAGGAGTAGTTTGAGGGAAAAGGGACTTTTTTATAGATTCGATGGCCAAAAAAAAGACGAAAAGTAATAAAAACTATTGTAATGTGTTCTCATGATGATGATGACTTTTTTTTGGGACGACGACGTTGACTACTACCTCTTCTATGACTACTACCTTTTTTTTTGAGGGAAGGAGGAGGAGGTGGAGGAAACTCGGAATGATGATTGTAGTACTTATTTAATAATAATAAGGCTCCGAGAAGAAAATTTTCGAGGATAAAATATATTATGCATTTATTGTATATACACTAGTTGTGCCTGGTGGAGAAGAGCCAGGAGAAGAAAAAAAACTGCATACACAAAATTGTGTAATTGTAATAATGGACAAGGAATGATGATAATGGTGGCTGCATTGCTTGCATGCCCCCTTTTTTTCCCTTGGAGCAGTAGTAAACCTGAGACTGGTGAGGTGCACAAAATATTCATTTCCATTTTGGATGTTAAAAAATCAGAAGATTATACATATGTATAAGGTCCTACTTCGTTTTATTCATTTTCACTCAAGTATGATGAATATTTTAAAAAATAATTTTTGAACTGTGTTTCCCATTCTGAAAGATATTTTTTTGGCCACACAGACGGACACACAGAGAGGCACAACACATTGCACATCAATCACAGACTCATCCCTCTCTCTCTCTCTCTCTCAGAGATGGTAAATAATGGGAGAATATTTTGTTTTCTCGAATGAACTTTAGAAGGAGAAAAGA
>JAHZNF010003495.1:0-10009 GCA_027744215.1 Troglopedetes dispersus | reverse complement strand
ACTAGTGTTTCATAAATGGAAAAAATTCTTGAGGAACAGTTGTGGAAACAGAAGCACTCTTCTCTATGCAGTATTATGTATTTAATTAAAGAGTGGTAGGAAAAGGGAGAAAATGGAACAGGTCACAAAAACAGCTTTTCATTTTGTCGCAGTCACAGCAGGGTTTACACTTTCGCCATTGAAATGCTAACATTACCTGTTTTTATTACTTTAGTGGGCTGCAGTTGTTATTTTTTTCATAACAATGAATTATCCCACTGCCAAAGATAATTATCACTATGCTTTTGCAATCACTAAATATTCAGTTGATTCCCAAAAGGGCATATTATTTTCCACTGGCAACCCTAGCTGTCCAGATAAATATACAAATGTAACCACCGTCAGGTGGGTCATTATTCTAGTTCTGTAAAAAAACCAGTTAGCATATCTAGATACGAGAGAGAGAGAGGAAAAAGTGTGTGCATCCGTCATCTTGTGTTTATCTCATGCCAATGATGTGAGCATTTTTTCTCTACCTGAAAAAAAATCAGGCAGGACTTGGACCGAGCTCCATCCCACACTCAACTCACCTCACCTCCTACTTTCTCTTTTTCAACCTCTTTCCTTGTTTTCTTTAAACATCCATAATAGCAGGGAAATGTGTGATGGGTCCACGGGTAATAGTATGAAAAAAAGTCTGGGAGAATGAGTGGAAGTATCTCTAATCCCTGTCCCACTGGATGTTTAAAGGCCATGAATATTTTAAACGTTGCTATAAGGTTTCGGCGAAAAAAAAAGTTCAAGTTGATGCTTCGTCCTTTTCCTGCAACTAATGTGAGTGAGTCGCTAAACTCTGCTCTGCTGCCGCTGGTTTTTTCCACGTTGCTCCAGTTTTTTTCTCTCTACTGATCCTCTGCACTCATAGAAAACTATTAGTCGAGCCAGCATCATTCCATTCAGGAGCGTGGCACATTATTGCAGCTTGTTTTTATTATTAGGTTGGCATGTTGTTACCTTTTGCCGAGAGGTAAAAAACCTGTGTAGTATCCAGCTTAAATTATAGACGTCTTTCCTCTCTAATGTAGTCTGAAGTCTGTACCATCGCCTGCAGATAAAGACTCTGTGAAATCTTCAATAACGTCAAGTATGGACAGGACAACAAACAAAGTGTATTACCACTGGATGGGATATCATGTGTGTAGAACTTTATCATCCAATGTCTGTCCAACCGTTCCATTGAAGGCTAATGTTTTTGAAAAGATACACTTGTTTGGCGCTGCTGAAATCTACCGTGCTGGTTTCATTTTCAACTTGATCAGCAAACATTGCCGACGACGTGGAGCAAAGACAATTTTCTTTTACAAGTTGTTGCCCACTTTTGACAACTTTCTTCTTTCCTTCTTTCCTCTTTCTCTCGTTCCTTGTTCAGGTGGTGATGCTGTTGTTGCTTTTGTGATATACACAAAATATAGTAGTACATTTTTACTAGGAACATCTTCTCACGTCGTCATTGTCTCTTTCCATAACAGTGTTGTTAGCACATCGTGTTCTTACTAGCTTAGTGCATACTGTCTTTTTTTATTGTAACATTACACAGACCTTTCTCTTTTTTTTTGTTGTAAACAAAAAGTGTTTTTCACAACAACACGTGAAGTTGAGGTTGATGACGGTGGTGATGAGGATAATTATCAAGGCCAAGGAGATCCCTTTTCCCTAATGCACACTATGCATTTGGTGGAATGCATGCATACGAAATATGTGGGACAAAAAAGATTCGGCACACAAGCTCTTACTCCAAAAATAGACGGCAAATATTCTCCCTTGCTTGCTCCATTTTATTCACTCCTATCTTTATTGCAACTTTTACTTTGTTCAACCACCTTTCCTTGGTAAGTACTGTAACCATGGAGTTGTAGTACTTCGTGTGATCATAACATGATACTAGTAGTAGTGTCCGTATCTTTATCGGATAAGTTTCAAATCTTAAGGAATTTGGCACAGAGAATCAGCTTCATAAAATGAAGGATACAAGTTTGATTTTCTTAGGAGCAAAAGTGTTCCTTACATGCAGCTGTGGAAGGATAGGTCGCTCCGTCATTTGTAGGAACAGAATACACTTTGGTAAGAGTTGTATTGATTGAACCTGAGTGAGTCGTAGTCCATCGTTAGTTTTTACAAAACTTTATATGCATTTATATTTTGTGTACATAGAGATGAAAGGCTACCTGACTATTCATACAAATGCTTTCAAGGCCCCGATCAAAAATACAGTTCACCAGGTAAAAAAACACTGTCTTGTCTGATTTCTCTGGAGATGGTAGGTTTTGACGGTGTCGGTAACGATAATGAAATGTGCTGGTGAAGAAAGGAAATTGTAATCAAATATGCAACAAAAATGTCTACTTTGTACATCTTACATACATCATCACAAGTTGCAGTCTCCTACTTTCCATAAAGATTTATTGACACTGACACTGCATCCAAATTTCTACGGTGTGCATGCATCAAAAAAGATTCCAGGTGCACCCGTGCACGTCCCGACCGAACCATGTGTCCCTCAGGATTTTCCTCCGTTATTTATTACCTTTTTTTCGGGAATTATCGAGTGATTGATGGAAATTTTGAGCAGCAGATTGGAGATTGAGGAAGCTTTGGAGCACATTATTCCTCACTATTGGGTACCTTTTCCTGCGCCACCACCAGTTGATGAATAGTTGATGATAACCAGATAAAGGGAGGGCTCATATGTTGCATATAAACTTAAAGTAACAACACCATAAAAATATTGAATAAGTTCATGAAATATTTTCTGTAAAGCGTTTCTCTGATAACCACCGTTTCCAGGGAAAACCTGGCTTTGATTCTTTCATGTAAGAGTAGCATATTGGCAGTAAAATTGTGAGATAAAAAGATACCAAACAACTCACACGTCCAGTTCTCACATCCAACAAAAAAATCACAAACAAAGCTGTCATAACATTGCTAAATAAATGCCCAGATATTTACTTCGTGAACGTGTTATTTATTGCCTCTGAAAAAACACTCTGGATGTATTTGAGCAGTCTTGTAATCGAGTTAGCACCGCAATGCAGGCAATCATTACCACATGGGAAATGATTTTATGTGATCACATAAAGGTAAATTTTTGACTGCGGAAATAAAATTTTGTCTTCCTCGTTATGTGCAATTCCTGGAGAAAGATAAAAATCACATGAGTGAAGCTTCCCTGATACTTATATCTTGCACATACATATAGTAGACATCAGCAAAACAATTGTTTCGTTTTTCAAGGGTCGCCCCGGGAAAATGACAATCACAGAGCAATGCCAAAAAGAAAGAAAAAACTTTTTGCATATACCTAGTTTTGTTGCTCTTGTGTATAAAATTTTTTATATCATAAATACATATAACTATATTATATGTTGTCTGTCTCAAGTAATTCATAGAATATATCACAAGTGGTCACAAGTGCCCTTCCAGAACTGCCATCAATGAACTTTGTACATTACAACGAGGCCAGAGATGTCATGAGTGTTAAACTTATTGTACGTATGAGTCCATGGGTACAAGAGATTGTCGTTGCGGTTTCCTATGACAAGAATTAGCTCCAATTAAGAATTATTCCATTATTATTGCAACGATCATGTACAAAGATTATTCAAAACATTGTTGGAATCAAAAATCATTGCTTTATATGAAGCTGAGGCAGAAGAGTAGAGTACTATTTACATTAGATTATTGCGCAACTTCAAGTAGGTACTCAAATATCAAAGGTAAGATAAACTAAATTAACTCTTGCCTGCGAGCCCCGTCAATTTGTGATGCGAAATATGGGATATTGTGGTGCAACCTTTTTGTGTGTAGTCATCTCCAAATGCAATATTGACAATTTTTAGTTAAAATTCCTTATCTACTAGATCATATCATGCCAGAAGAAAATTCATTGAAGGGACTAAAAAAACATAATAAAAGAAATGTAGAGTCAGCATGAAAACGAGGAAGTCATATTAGTTACCCCTTTTTGCGTGTATTTTTATTTGTTCAAGTTAGCATACAATTAAATATTGACATGAAGTAGCTCCGATACGCTGGAAACGTGGACGCTTGCGGTGCACTTGTAAACCATGATGAATAAAAAAGAAAAGTATACAAAAGTTGACTGCTTTTGCTTGAGTTATGTTTGAAAAGGGTTTTCAGAAGTTTTGATAAGTGAGTGAGCTCTGCTATCACACGCGTTGCTTGTTGGACAACAAGGAAAATGCCAAGTTGATGATATGAAAGAGAGCTACTGAGAAGCACAACTTTCTCTTCTAAGAACTAAGGTAAAGAAGAAAACCTTCCTTCCGGTGGTCGGAGGCAAGCCACAAAATGCATAACATTTTGTCCACATACTACATGTGCCTTGCCCACATTAATATTCTGCGTGCCACAGTTCCATCTTTGCAGTTTTCAGTTGATGGCCACAATGGTAAAGGGAAATTGGACCCGTGTTCAAATATTTATAATGTAACATCTTCAAAAAGTGGCTATACCTCCCTTATAGAAAGGATACATGCCGAAGAATATTATGTTTTCCTTGCCATTTACTTGCACCGTAAAGACAGTTTAGTAGGGTAATATGGTAATTGTATAAAACCTAGGAATATATGTGCTTATATCGTAACCTTAGTCTATTTTTGTGGGTAAGTGAAAACTTATTTTTTTTGCTGAAAAAAAGTTAAGGTTGGTGCATGGTTGTCTTTAATATTGATGATGTTCACATGTAAATGTAGTGAGCAAGGAGGAAGTCTGGGTTATTGTCGACCGGATCTTGTACTACCTGCAGTTGGAACCCCCACACATAAGTTTTTTTTTTCCAGAGCAGAAAAAAAATTATAGCCAGCTGAAAAGTTTGTCGATAAACATTAATACTTGATGTAAGTGGTAAACAAAAATTTTGTAAGCAAAATTTTTCCGGAGTTAAAAAAAGATTTTTCGTTCGACAAATTCATTTTATATGAGCTACCATGATCAACCATGAAAAGTTCGACGTGGTTGAAAAGCACCCGCGCGCACCCCTCCCCGAAAACTACGTACCTGGATTTCCCACAAAACTTTCTCTTCCCACACAACTGTATATGTTTGTGTGTGGAGGAGGGTGTCCCTGGCAGAGAATTTATGGAAACTGAAACGCACTAAAAACGAATACTGTGCCAGTTTCCCCTAAAACAGAATTTTTACGGTGCGCACTTCCAACGTTGCCACACTTTAAGAGAACATTAGCAAAATATTATATGGTTCATAACGTGTAATTATGCTCCTTTTTATATTTCATAAAAATCACTTTTCCTCCTGCACCTTTCCTTCTTTTCATTGCCGCCAGAAGAAAGCTGAAGTGAGTAGAAACAAATATGTATGTAAATGTGCGTCCTGTCACACGAGCTTCATTGTGGTTCGGCTTCACTGACTCACTCGAGTGGAAAGGAAAATCAAGTTTTTCATGTTATAAAACTTGCCCGCAACTAATTGAATGCAAAGTTTGATACTCTCGGACATTTTTAGTTGATTGCCTGCTCAGGCATGTAATAATAACCATAAACTTTTCCTTCGCTACTTCCGCCTCCATTTACACGACTTCTCTCCTTCTATTGATCAAGCATTTTCTCGTCTGTGTCAAGGTTGTCAATTCCAATTGTACAATTTACCTTGATAATTGAACAGGGAAATCTTTTACAATTTTTGGTTATGTGTTATTGCCAATTTCTCTGCACAGACCATACATAAAATTGTGTTAAAATTGGAGATGGCGAAAGTAAGATAAAAAAAATGTCTCACCTTTGATGATCAAAATGGAAGTTTCTTTTGTGTTTCACAGATTTCAAAACGAATTCATTCAGTGACAGCTCAATATTTTCTCTGGAACTTTATCAACTTCTTCATAAAGATCGGAGAAGCTCGTATTTTTCAGGTCGAGAAATATTCTAGAATTCTGTTTGTGATGACTCAACATTAATTAAATTTGGATTGTCATGAGTTCAGAAAAGTAATTTTCCATTTACTAAGAACAATGAAATCCGGGGCATCCTGCACTACCACATAATGTTGCGCACATTTCCAGGAAACAAGAGCTTTGCATTGCCATCGCAATATTTTTTAGAGACAGGATATAAACAGTAGTGCACACAACTGTTCCTCTACAAAGCTGTTCTGTTGATGGAGAATGAAAACTCTGCTCCAGGCAAGTCATGATGAATGATGAGGGAAGTTATGCGCATTTTTTACATATCAATATCTTAATACGCAGCTACGCAATACTACTCTCTACTTTTGTAGTTCCATTCGTCGCAAAAAATAGGAAATTCCTGCACAGTTTTATTCATCAAGCTTGTCATGTGTCTGGTAAAATAACACATGAGAGCTTTTTGTATTCTTCTTTTGGAAGCCATAACCTGGAGCCATAAACTCCATTTATTTGCACTTGGGAAGATACATTTGCAACTTTAATTAGATGTTTTTTGCATTTTTAGAAGACGAGACCTGGAAAACGACCACGGTTTCACTTGACTGCGCAACAGAAGGAAGAAAAGAGTCTTTTTGTGACCAATTCTTCACTAATCCACGGAGTGATATGTTTCTGTAGACAAGAACTGTGGCTGGGTTGCTCCACACATTTTCTCTACTAGTGATAACCCCCACCACTCACCCACCCCCAAGTGGAGTAACAACAACGCATGAAATATTCGAAAAAATTTCGGAGAAACTGGACCATCCATCCATCAACTTTCACCAACTAATGTTTTAGCAAGAGCGATCTTGCACAGAAAACTGCAAAGTACTCACCACCACTTAGGTTGGCCTTTCTTAGCCCATCTTAAATTAGAGATGGAAATGTGCACGAGGTAATCAGTCAAATGACAATGCCACTCAAGTCAATAAAAAAATTCTCCATAAAAATGCACACACTCTCTCCACTATGATTATTCCTTTTAGTTTCTTGGTACAATGTACTAATATTGTTTACGTCTCATTTACTACTCCAATTTCTCTGGTATTTTTTTATCTTTCCAACTTCCTTTTTCAAACCTCCGGACATATTTTTAAATGATCACTTTTAATAATAAAATGCACTCCTATCCCATAAAATCTTTGCCTTCATCACATATACAACCCTCATATTACCCTGGACAATTTTCATGTTCTTTTAAGATCCACATAAAACCATTTCCCCTCGTTTCTGTGTTAAACAACAAAAAATGTTTTTACTGAGTTCTGAAATAGGGCAACGATCATGGTTGGTATCATGCTTATACTTGCTTGGCTAAAAGAGAACGAGCACAGAAATCTTGGGGATTGAATCACTTGTTGGCTCGAATAGTTGTTTGGGACTCGTTTTGCTGGTTTGACAAAGGCTATATAAAACACTGGGAAGATGTTTTGGCAAGTAACTTTTTCAATAACTTAAAAAGGAAGAAATTAATTTACGATAAGCAATTGAGATTATGGTGTTATTAAATTTGGTTTAAATCACTAATAAACGGTTTTTTAGGATAGTCCTTAATTATTATTCATTTGGAATTTAGTTTTGAAGATTACAAAAGAGGACATGTAGATGTAAAGTTATGTTAATTGTGATGTCGTTTTCTGAAAAATAAATTTGTTATAGGGATAAGTTTTGCGCAAATGAAAAATTTCAGCACTCCTAACTTTTTCGTCCGCCAAACTATTATAAAATATTTCACAATACGAATTTGTGGAGCACCGTGACACTGCAGAAGCTTGTTTACTGTGACTTAACTATTTCCAGGAAAACCTCAAAGTTGAACGGATTTTGAAAACAGGAAAAATCGAACAGAATGCGAAATTGCTGAGTGTTGTAATAATAGATAGATTTTTTGAGTTCAGGATTAAAACGTATGATGATGAGAGCTGCAGCAAGTGTTGAAATTTGATGACTTTTTGGAAAGAGCAAGCTTTTCCCATGGAGCTACACAGCAACTTGTAGGCCTCTAACTAACGTCTGGTTTCCAGCATGCTTTCCTCCTGCCGCTCGTGGCTTGGCGTGAGCTCGACTGAGGAGACAAATCTAGACTAGCTGATGTTGAACCAAGATCCTTCCAACTTGATACGAGTGCTTGTGGCATAATCTTGAGTGCTCAACAAACTGATTTTCTTTTTCTCTCCTTTTCCAACTTCCTACTATGTACTTTCTCTTTTTTCGTGTTGGAACTAAGGTTCGTGTTCGTGCTCCACACTTGTATTATCGAGCTTGGTTGTGAGTTGTGAGATGCGCCTGTGGAAATGAGATGGAGCACAGCAATTTTTACCAAAAAGACTTCAGCAAATAAAAGCAGCACTAATTTATACATAATTGATCAAAATATTTCAAAGTTGCAATCTCTGCAAAAAAATGATGATAACAATAATCACGTTTTAGAATCAGGGTAGGCAATACAGTTTTTGAGGGTCAGCTCCATCTTCGTTTACGATTTCACCATGCTACTGATCACAATTTGCATGAGTAAATAAAAACGCAACACTTAAGTTCACTAAAGAACATTTGTGAAGTGACTAATACAAGATGAAATAAAAATGAAGCGTAAAGTGGAGAGGCGAAGTCTCACCCTTTGAAAATTAGCGAGCCTAATTTCATTACAATGTCTTCTCGACTTCAACAAGAGCTCCACGAATTTTTTTTTATTGAGAAATAAGCAGCAATGCATTATTTTCGTGCTGAAATGATAATGATATATCATCATCATCTGGCATAACAATATCTTTGCTACATTAAATAGAAACTTTTATCTGAAAAAAATATGACTGGTGATGAGCACACATTTTCCTAGTTGAGGCAGAGTAAAAGCCTTCTTTTGAAACACTGCTGAACTCTTCCAAGTAATAACTCGTCTTCCCAGCTACCCTCACTCAGCTCTGATGATGATGGGAAATTTTGTCGAACCGTCGGAGTACCACTCTTTCCCATTAAACTCTAATGCAATTCCTTTTTTTCACTTTTTTATTCTCCCTCCACTTTGCATTCGTTGAACTTAGCTGAAAAATGTATACATAAATGAATACTCTTTCTTGCGGGAGAAAAAAAATTTCTAGGAGGAAGGAACTTAACGTTTCATATTACAAAAAATATAAAAAAATAAGGTAGAAAGTGAAAGCAGCTTAGCACTTAGTGAGTATTCAAGCACGTTTTTCTTCTTGCTCTACTACCATAGTACAAAGAAATCGACAACTGGTGCACACACTGTTCCATGATATTGCAGTGCATATACATATAGTATAATGTGATGAGCTCCATCCAACTCACTGAACACTCCAGCCAATTCAGAAAAGTTTCCTTTTTCGTCGTATCAAATGATTGAGTAATCCTTGTTTGGCTCAAGTCAGGATGTTATGAAATGAGCGTAATGCTTATACACTTCTGTCATAATTTTTGGTATTGCAATATCAGCCATTTATCAAGTGCCCACACTTGAGCCCCTTCAGAGAGAAAAAAAATCCTGGAGTCTTATCCCTTTTTACTCTTCGTTACTGATTATAGTCGGAGAAATCTGCGTAGATGAACGTTAAGCATGCCTCTTGCTCAAATTTCTTTTTTCGATACTTGAGAATGCCCCCTTTTTTCTTGTTGAGTGAGGCGTTGGATTTGGGTCGACCGAGGCAACGAGCGACACCCTGAAAAAAAAGAGAGAACAATGTGTCGTGAGACGATACTGCCAAATTTTTGGCATGTGTGCATTGTATGCGATTTTTTAATCTTTTTTTTCTGAAATAATGATACTCACGTGCTCCGCTGCTGAACAATGTGATTCATGTGTCTTTTATGATGATGGTCGTGTCAAAGGCTGATGGTGCGGTGGTATTATAGAAGGACGAGCTTCCGAGAAATTGGCCACTACCAAGTATAACTTTATTTTCCTAGTGCAGAATGCAAATTGAAAATTGGCTGCTTCCTGCCACTTTGTCGAATGTACCGTATGTTCAGCAGTGTTTCAAAAGAAGGCTTTTACTCTGCCTCAACTAGGAAAATGTGTGCTCATCA
>JAHZNF010003494.1:0-14905 GCA_027744215.1 Troglopedetes dispersus | reverse complement strand
GGACCCCCTACCGAATACAGTAATAGCTTCTACTTGTTAAGCTGGAATAATCCAGCCTACCAACGATCCTATTAAAAATATATTTTTCTCCACTTCGCCTGTGTTCCTTTTTCTCAAGTGTATTTTTTTCTACTTCATGCTTATACAATAATAATAATAATGAAGATAATAATAATAAGCAGAGTTTATAAGATGCCGACTAACGACCATTAGCCAGCTCGTATAATGATAATGATATGCAATAAACAATCATC
Organism: Troglopedetes dispersus; assembly: GCA_027744215.1. NCBI lineage: Eukaryota > Metazoa > Arthropoda > Collembola > Entomobryomorpha > Paronellidae > Troglopedetes > Troglopedetes dispersus. The sequence goes on along the minus strand of JAHZNF010003494.1, from coordinate 14,651 downwards.
TCAATAAGATTTCATGGCTCGGTGTTTATACGAATGTGCACACACACACACAAAATATCTAACAATAATGTGCTCACTACATTACCCACTCTTCGCACTCTTATATTGACTCATATTAAATATGAATTGGCACAACAGCGCACTTTGAACAAAGGCAACCTGCCCGATGATATTAAGTGTGATGGTGTTTCCATTGTTTCCCGTCAAAAAATGTGTGGAAGGAGTAAATAAAAAAACTACTCGAATTTAATTGGCTACTAACTTTACAACTTGCCCCTTTCTCTGTGCCGGGCAGATATAAAACACGCCATGTCTCGTCTGGTCGGCGGATTGCAACTATTTCAAAAAGAAAAAGTCAGTCATCCTTTGCTCGTAATTATCATTGTAATGATGTGATGCACTATAGCTTGTCTCATATTTGCAAACTGCCAGAGTCGAAAAAAAATGTTGGTCATAAACGGGGAACTGAGCAGAAACATGATTAAAAATACGTTCTTCATTTGATTCCTGTCACTGATAAACTCCGAGATACGGATACGAGCAAATAATAACAATGCCCAAATAAAAAAAACCATGAGCAAAAATTTTGAAAAAAAAAACAAAACATTGTTGTGTTGAGTTTAGTGGTGGTCTTGCAACTCTTCTTCACAGCAGCTATTTTCAGACCATTGATGTAATTAGATGAGGAAGCGGATAAGACCGAAAGTTTTGTTAAGGAATACCACCACGCTTGTCATTACTACTGATAGGATGGCAGTGGTAGGCAGTATGCTATTCACCAGCGGGCATTTTTGCAGTATTAAAAAGAACGATGGAAAAGCTTGCGCCCAAAAATACACAGAACAAAAACGGAGACCTTGAAGAAATGCAAGAATTTTCTACCTTTTCTTGCTTTGTATTCCTTTTTCTGCAAAATATATTGTATATAACCGTTTTGTTATTATATTTTGCAAACATGGTTCATTTTTATGTTTGTCTGCACAGGGGGCAAATAGGAAATTACAGGAGATAATGAGCCAACTGAAACATTACAATTGAGAACAGCGGTGGTCATTTTATTCCCCGGTAACAAAAATCCTGTTGATAACCAATTTCTCAGGGTGATCAGTAGAAAAGCTAATTTTCGTTAGCTCGCGGGTCAATCCGGGGGATAGTTACAGGAATTAATGGTGAAGGTTATCTTCCTGCTTACAAACTTGTAAAAATAATGACACGGTTGGCTAAATCAAATTAATAGATATTTTTTTGCATTGTTATCCACTTTACTCCACCTTTCCGAGCTAAGAGTGTGTTTATAAATGGATGAAGCTATTACTAATTATAGAATTATAATATATTTATGCACACGCGTGAAGACAAAAAACAAAATAACCACCCACACACTTCATTGTATTACTTTTTCTTAGAACTGTATTGTGTGAAGGATTGAACGGAGGATTTGTCAATCACGTTTAAAATATATGCTCTATGTTGGCGAGCAATTAGATGATCACCAGGTTTGTACACATCCTCATCATTACAACTGGTGCAAAGCAGTTAAAAACTTTTTTTATACACCTTTTGTGTTTTTATAATTATTATTAATCACTACTGTGCGAGCTTGCAATTTTATTATGAACAAGATTTAAACAAAAAAAAATAATAATGAAAAGGACATTCCATTATTTTTTTGTTGATGTGGCTCAAATAAGCTTCACGAGTTTATTATTTGTTAACTGTCTTGAAAAAAGAAAAATAAGTTGCACACTAACTACCTAATCTCCCTACTACCATGATGCTTACATCCGGCATGACCTGTTTATAACTATTTCTGTTGCAACTTCTTGAACAACTGCATTTTCTACGAAACCGAATCCTAACAATAATACCTTTTTGAAAAAAAGTCGTTCTGCACCAACTCTGAAACAAAGTGATTATTAAAGCCGGAAAAAAATATAATAACTGCTCCAACTATAGTTTCTGCTAAGCAGACACTTTTTTTTTCTTGGAAAAAAATACTGTAGTGTTTTTTTTCTTTCTCATAATTATAAGAAGATACCTACTTAAAATATAAAAAAAAAAGTTTATTCTTGCGCCGAAGCAGAAATGTTTTTCTGCAATTAAAAAAATTAAGCCTGACAAGGAATGCTGATTAGGAGGAATGAGGGAGGTCACCCGTTTCTTTATCCACTAATATATCATTTACAAATCAACTCATTACATGCTGCACCTTTTTTAATTATTTATGTGCCATTTAATTAACTTTATTAAATGCCGGAGAGTAATACAATCCTTAAATTTTTCTATTGCATTTGCATACAAAAATTTACATAGAAATGTGTATATATTTAGTTTATATACTTATTTTTTTTACTTGAGTCAAGGATGTACGGTAAAAAAATAGAATACTGTCATGTCGAATCACGACTAATATTTCAAAACCTTGTCATTTTCCTAACTGATGTCGTTCATCTTTCGAGGAAAACAAGTTGACACTTGTAATGAGCCGGTAGGGTTGTAAAAGTGTGAAGGTGAAGAAGATTCATTACTGCGCACTTAAGTGGTATCATAAAAATTGCGAGCAAAAAATAAATAGCAGCCAACCGCAAAATTCCTTTTTCAGAGGAAACACTGTAAAATATACGTATTTATATACCTACGAAACAATGGTAATAAATGGAATGGCTGCATGCACATTAAAATTAAAATATGAAATGTACAAGAAACACAATTATTTCTGCTTCATCAAAAAAAGAAGAAAAAAAGAAGTTTTGCATCCGCTCCGAGTACGATTCACAAAATCGTAAGAGAAGCAAGAAAAAAAGAATAATTATCCATTTTTGTGTTCAGGAGTGCTAACCAGGTGAAATGAGAAAGAAACAGGAAGAAGACAAGTAGTAAGCACAAATTTTATATGATTATTGTTTCTGTGTGTGCACACATAACCACCTCTCAGTTACCCACAAATGTGTTTCAAATCAACATATTTATACATTTTTTTCTTTCTTCTTTTCTTCATTTCCTCTCGGGGTAATAATAAGATTACTATTATTACCACAATTTTTTCCCAATTACACATTACTCCTGAGTATTTGATGGAGCTTCTTGTTTTCTCTCCGTTGGTGTAAGTAAGCTCTGTTCTGTGTGGTAAAAACAATCAAGCGTATTTGTTTTCTGTTAACTTTTAATGACTTGAAAGTTTTTTTTCATTTTTAAATAACGAAGCAGCTGAGCAAAAACAGCAGATACATACATATCAGAAGAGGATCCTAAATTACAGTAAAAACATAATAATAAGTAATTGTAATATGTTTCTTAATGTTTCGTGGGCATTGTTATAGCGGGAATATTACGTGTACAAGATAATTTACAATTTGTGCTCCGTGTAGACTTCTCCTTGTCTCGGGATAATTAGGAAGAGAAGAAAAGAAATGAACTTCTTAATAAAAACTTTATTCATTTCGAAAGGTGCGAATGACTAGCTTCATCCTTAACTTTATTTTTCTTCTTTCGAGAAGAAAATTAAGAAGAAATAGATTTTTTCTCTTAATTTGAAAACTGTCTTGGTTTTGGCAGAACGAATGGGTATTGCCTAGGTGTGTGCTTATCTGGTGTGTGTGTTCTATGATGATAGGAAAAAAATGGAGAGGGTCTGCTTGATTGTGATTGATTACTGTAAAATATTGTATATTTATTATAACTACTAGATTTTTTCCCAACATTGTTAATCATTCTCTCGAATAGGGACGTATATATATATTTTTTGTGCAAAAAAATATGAAGGAAAAAGAAGGAGAAGTAAATGAACACAAAAATTGAAGTTGAAAAGGGAGAGAGAAAAAAAGAAGGAGAGCGGGAGACAATGCTTATTAAATTGCGGACAAATGTCCTGAGAATGAGATTTTTCTTGTTTCATCATCATCAACAGCAGAGCATAGAAGCTAACAATATGCAGCACACACCGCTCCTGATTTTTTTTCTAGTGAGGAACATACGAAAAAAATAAAGTTCTGTGTGAGCTTATACATATAATACATCATATCATAGGGCACAGTGAGCTTCATCAAGCTCCGTTATTCATGTTTAATGAAGCAGTTCACAACTCGTGTTTTTCTTATTTGGTTACGTTTTGTGTACGTGGCTTCCCCCTTTTTCGCACACATCAGAAAAAGGAGCTCCCGTCCATATCGTATTTTCCTTATCATCTATACTTTTTTCAGGGAGAACTTTTTTTATTTGACTCTTACAAAATATATTTTTGTTGGGACATTTCTCTGTACACAAGGGCCACCACGAAAAAATGCAGGTGATTTAAAAAATATATATCTACAAAACTATTTACTAGTGTGTTTAGTGCACACACATTTATTTTGTGTACATTATGCTCATCATCTTCATCTACTATGCTCGCATCCTTCCTCTTGTGACGGCGGTGGTGGTGGTGGTGATGATGAAGTTTTTATTTCTCAAGTGATTCCCAAAAGGCAATGCCGAATCAGTTTGAGGAGGACCAATTCATTCATTCTGTTTTTTTTCATAGCTTCACAAATATACATTTCCTGCTTTGGCCTCCTCAATGATGAGGGAAATGATGAACCAGTCGTGATTCCAGTTTGTTTGAAACCGACTAAATTCCATTGCAATCAACAACACACAAAAAAGGCTGAGACCCTTGTGACTTTCAAATTGAGACAAAATATAAAACGATTTGTACAGTGATAAGCATTTTTGCTATACCTCTTTATATTTTTAGCAGCACTTCTTGGCGGCAAAAAAAACTGTATATAACATGAACACACTGGAGACAGATCCCTCTTCTCTCATCTTATCAGTTGTGGATAGCATAAGCATGAGGAGGACTCGTGCCGCCACAACAGAAACAAACTGGAGTAAATTGACAACAAGAACCAGATGAAGCTGATTCTGATGGTGATTTCCTTCTTCTCTCTTCTCCGCTGAGGAAGGCTGATGATGATCAGCTCGAGAAGTGATGATGATTTTTTTTGGAGAGCAGACACCCTTCTTCTTTTTTTACTCTAGCTGCGTCCAAAATTCCGTTTCTTTTTCTTTCTCTCTCTTCATCCTCAACTTTTTTTTCTTCTTCTGCTGAATGGTCTTGCCGTTCCTGCTTCCGTAAAAAAAACTCTCCTTCCGTTATGCACGTATGCTCTCTAATGACTTTCATTATGGGCTGATTCAATGGGCGTATTATGTATTTGTAAATGTTCTCGTGTGAGCCACCACCACCACATTGGAATATGTACATATATTTTTTTAAAAAGCCTTTTTCCAGCAAGAAGGTGCGACTAATATAAATATGTGCACACATACAAGTTCCTTGATTTTCCTCCTTTTTTCCCTCATTTCATTCATTCCTAATGATTTGGGTGGTTGTGTTTGATTGCGGATTTTGAGTCCTCGTGCTGACTCCATATAAAATATATCTAAATATATGGATGCACATGTGTGTGTGATGGAATATAGTGGATTGGAGTGTTCTCCAAATTTCTGTTTGAGAATTTACCATATCTCTTCCTTCTCCATATGAATTGTGTACACACTGATGATGACGACTCGGATGATAACACAGTACACACAATTGCAATTGTGCAGATATCCAAATTGAAACGAGAGTTTCCCCTTTTCCTCGTTCCTTTAAAAAAAATCAAGGAGGAAGAAAAAGGGTCGGCAAAAGAAAGAGAAGAAGCAGTTGATGATGACGAGGAAAGTTTTTCCAGCATTGTGCTGTAATCATCTCTCTCTTTTTCTCCAGTCAGACTTGACTCCCTTCTTCTTCTTCTTCTTCTCAGAGTAATCTTCAGGATAAGGAAGAAGGACACGTAGTTGCCAAATATGTAGTTTGCCGCTCTATTTTGTTATTGTTGGTAATCACCTGATCCAACTTCGGCTTCCAGAATGTTCATTACACAAGCAAAAAATTTTTTTTACCTTCGCTTATCCTCCTTTCTTGGTGGAGGATCATCAGAGAAAGTTGAAGATATTCTTCTGTGATGTACAAATACATGTGCATGTCTTGAGAAAATGGGAAAGCAAAATGTCAAGCGTAATCATGCCGGCATTTTTTTTGAAAAGGAACATAAGATACAAAAAAAATTTTTTTTTGTTGTTCTTGATTGAGCATTTTAAAAATTTCGGCATGTGCTTGTAATCCTCCAACCTTTACGTATACACATATGAATGAGAGCGGAAGCACCTTTGTTTTATTTTGTTGCTGCTTCCCTGTAATCAGTTTAGCAGAAAAAAATCAAGAAGTAAGTGTGTACCTCCAAAAAATGCTTATCAAGAAATGATTGAATGAACCATCAATCAATACAAGGACACAACATAAACTGGTAAAAAGTATGAGGAATATCAATCATGAAAAAAACCCTCGTGCGTCACACTACTTAGAACCGGAAAAAATATATATTAAACCTGGCAGACCTTTTAAACTTATTGAAATATAGATTTGAAAAAAAATATTTTGCTTCCTGCCTGAATACCTTTGATTTGTTGAACTTGGTGCATTTCTTATAATTCCTTTTTGGTATACCTACATCTCATGCTTCTTGTGCCAAGGTTGTGCATTTCGAGGAGAAGAAGACTCTGGAGCTTGAGTTAGTGCTCATTGCTCGCTGAAGACAGCAATCAGAATTAAGGTTCGTTTTCTCAGCAATTCTGGCTCATGGTTCCCTCGAGTGTATGTGTGTGTGTATGAATGTTGGATGGAAAAAGGAGACGCAATTTTCACCCCATTTCAGACTTCATTTGCCTCTTATTGTGTATAGATTGGGTCCTCTCTTCAACGAGAAAAAAAGGACTTGACAAGAAGTAACATAATACTAAGTGCGGCTTATTGTGCGACATGGTGCATGAGCTTGGGAGAAGGGTAATGCATTATAGTTTCATACACAAACCAAGCTCCACAAGGAGAACCTGATGAAGCACAGCTGCTTCCTTCATTTTTTTTCAAATGCATGACATGATATAATGAAGCCTGTGTCCACACTTTTTCGTCCTGATGAATGATCAAGTTAATGTAATTCAGATTTTTTTTCAAATTGTGAATATTGTGAGCTTATCTGTCCAAAATGTAGGTACAGCAGATTTATTTTTGGACGCAAGGGAAATCCAGGAATTAGAAAAAAAGAAATTGGTTTTAAAGGTATCCTCGTGTACCTTGTGGCAATAAATACAAGACATAGGTGTCCTGTTCAGAGGTAATCATGTCAAATGTGCATGCACCACAAAAGAAACTTTAGTGAACTTTAGTGAAACGAAAGGCTAATCATTTGACTATATTTATGTTGGACAAAAGAGCTACACAAGAAGGAAAAAAAGGAGTTTATTCTTGGCTGACGGTTGAAGAAAAGGTGAAGTATATTTGTACAAAATAGAAATTTATGCACTTCTTGAACCACATGTTTAGAATCTAAGATTTGAAAAAAATGCTTACTGGTGTAAGTGCGCACTGTGGAGCATGGTTGGACAGTTTCTTTCTCATATTTTCATGATTATTATTACCTTTGCACATATATTATGCACCCGGTCAAAAAAAAGGGCTACTAAATTCAAGTTCATTTACTGGAATTTGATTCACAACCAAGCCACTGAGTCTCACTTCACTTTTTCACTTGGTGAACTCTGAACAGTAGTGCTAGTGGTCTTTTTTCCCTTTTTAAATGTCTCTTTTGAGGTCTGCTGTTGTTGTTGTTGTTGGACTGAATGGTTTGATTTTTTGGTGAGTGAGTGAACTTTTTCGTTGTTTGGTTGCGAGAGAGCTCTTTCCCATATATACACATATATTTTACCTGGTACCTTATATGAAAATCATTGCGTTCTGGAGTATCAATGTAAAATGATCAACATCACGTCCAAATTCTTTTTTTATAGCTTTTGAAATACAAAATGGCTCAGTGAGTCAGTTGAATGAAGGGGAAAAATGAATGGACAAAGAGGAATGGAAATTTAGGAAATATTCTTTTCATAAAGAAATTTTCAATTTCATTCGGACCCAAAAAAATATTATGATGCATTTGTGTACCGGAATGAAGCACACGGTTTAGAATATTGCATTTCAAAACGTGTGTCCTTGTCCTTCTTCCACACAATTCATTCACTTTCCTATATTGGATTAGTGAAGAGAAATGCAACTTTGGGAATCTCTCACACCGGAGGAGGAAGTCAGCTTGATCATCAGACATTTGCTGGTGATGGAGCAGAATCAAATCTACATGCATTTCGTTCACTCATTTCACTTCAAGGAATTTATTTTTGAATGGAATTTATATTTCGTCAACAGTACAAGTTGAATAGTTCTTCAATAATAAAATTAATTCAGGTTATTCTCCCTCATAATTTTTGGATGGTTATTAAGGACCATTTAGTTGAATTCAGACATCCTCAAAGACATCTTCCTAATGGTCATTCTGAAATCTAAATGTCCACACGCATCATCATTGAATAATGGTCGCATTTTCTTCTTGTAAAATTGCATAATCTGTATTCAGGAGGGTTTGGTCCAAAAATGCCACGCACAATTTGCATGCATGGATGGATCTCGTAACAGTTTCTCGTGTACAATGTATATATGTATTATGAAGCATTAAAAGATTTTCAAGTTTAACTATGAGCTCACAATTTTTTTAACCGCCCACCCATGTCGGTTCATTAAAACTAATCAGATCAAAAATAAAGGTTGTCATTCCCCTCTGCCTTCACAATGATCACGAACGAAAAGCAATCCTATTTGCATAAATTAAGTTCTTCCCAAATGCGACGTGGACGGTCCAAGCTAAATTATTATTTTCAAATAGAAACCAAACCGAGATGACCAAGAAAATCCTTGTAGTTATATAGGTAATTGGTAATTCTCCATGCATAGTAATGACTATCGTCAGTAAATTGGGGTGCTCTGCGAAGTAGATTTATTGCCCATGTTGGACCCGAAAGGCAGGCAAATCCAGACTAATCCCTTATCATCAATAAGACAACATTCGTCGCAATAATAATCATCTCTTGTTGTGTGTTCATTTTCGAGGCACAAAAAAAAAACAATTTTTTACAACAAAAAATAAGTTGCTCACTGAAAACCAAATCAATGGACAATCGAGTTGTTTTGTTGGAGAGTGAGCAGAGCACGTTTTTTTTTGTTTCTTACGTGGAGCAAAGATACCGCTCACCGATAATTGAGTGCATGTAATAAATTGTGGAATGGAATTGCATTGACTCTGAGTGCGTGCCTCTTTGCTTGCATCTTCATATTATAATGTAAAGACTGAAAAACAATTTTCAAACTGGTGGCGGCGCAGTGGCATCATTTTAAAATGAAGTTTTCACAAAGACAAAAAAATTAATCTCTTCTTTTGCTTGTGGCAACTTTTGAGACTTGTTGTTGGGATCTCGTTATTCCCATTTTAATGGGTTGATTAATTCATTTAGATTTTCTGTGTCTTTTTTACAAAAATAAGTCAACTCTTTTCAAGCTAAAATATTGGGTAATAACGTTGTTGTTTGGTAAATTGACCACAATAAAAAACTCCATAATTATCCAACCTTCACGAGCAAGTGCAACAAAAAGAAGGGGAATTGATTTGTACGTGGATTTTATGACTCCATTAAAAAGGACTTTAATTGAATTCCCCCTTTTGTTCTTTGTTTCTATTCATTACTACGAATGATGATGAAATGATGGAGATTGGAGACACAAACCGATGCAGATATTACTATTGAGCAAAAATAGTATTTAATAATTTTCTGTTGAAAAAAAATTGGGCATTCACGTCAGACTAAGGTGAGTTATAATCATAAATGCTGTGTGTAATTGCCAATCTGTTCAGTCACAAATGTCTCACGCTGACTCAACTTAAATCATGTCCTTGAGCAAAATCGTTTAGCTCCACACACAATTTTTTTTTTCAAAATGAGTACTTCTTCTAACAACCTTACCTACGCAAATACTACTTATTATTGTGTTCATCTCTAAACTAGCACTTGACGGGACAAAGCGTGCACCACAAAAATAGCTACATTTTTCTCCATTACAAAATCGTAAAGATGGTACTATAAAAATTGCGTTTTCCATTTTGTATGCATCTACTTTGCATTTTTTATAGGATACGTTCTTGTCTTATAAAGCGAACCGGAGTCTTTGAAGCGTGTGTCTTGATGATGCATGGTCCGCATTAATAAGATATTTTCAATCAGCGAAGAAGTGAGGGTTACCTCTGCGCTTGTTACCTCATCTTCACGACACACAACCATGATGATGATGACGATCAACATCATCACCTCAATCAACGTCTTAACAATTTTTTTTGTGTGCCGTGCCGTTTCGATGTAGATGCCATTTGCAAATGTTTATCAATATAGAAAAAAAGTATACATGGTTAAAACCAAACAGTTTGATATGATTACCTGCTCTCACAGGTCTGCACAGGTGGGTATACATATGTATGTATATGCATACTATGTGTCTATAAATGAATATATGTTTGTGGCTTATTTGCATCTGATTCTGAATTACCAACCCTTTTTGCTCTAATGATCTAAAAAATGAAACGCAAATCCAAATTTATATTTTTGATTTCAAACTCACTCTCTCAAAGTCCGGCTGGCTGCAAAGAGAAAAATAATGTGTCCATAGATATATAAGCCTCCCTCCATTATTATTAGAGGATTGAAGCGCCACTGAAAATGGTGATTTAGTACTGTTGAAATGAAAAATATGCTGCCCCGCTCGCAATTACCACATACCTTAAATATCCTCTGAATGAAAAAAAAGTAAAACGTGCAATACCCATTCAATAATTTCATTATGTTGACGAGATGACCATCATCTGTCAAACGTATCTAATTCCGTCAAACTGATTAAAATTGTCTGATATAATCTTCTCTAATTCGCGTTCCCCCAACTCTCCACCAACCATCTACTACTACACACATTAGAGGAGATCTCGTTGAAGAATGGAATATTACACACAAGAAGAAAACGTTTTTCAAGTGATCTAATGGTGGTGCGGAGTGAGCAGAAGCCGAATACAGCCATTTTAACAACATTCCATTGTGAGCTCTTAACGAGCTGAACTGTTTTTTATTCCCCTGTAAAAAAATAAATATATAGTGTAATCAAGGAACGGAGGGCAAGATTTATACGTGCAGAAAAATGGCTTAATTGGGTTTATTGTGTTGATGCAGAAGAGAAAAAAATATACTTCATCACAAAATACTTTTTTGGGAGTCTCTGGTTGAATGCCTGTGTGCATATTATGTGTATATCTTGTGTGGTAAAAAAAATGTTGGATTGGATTGGATTGTAGATTGGCCTTGCTAATAAATCTCTCTTCTATATATGTATTTTTTGGTAATGTGTTTAATGTTTTATAATGTCAGCTGAAAAATCCCAATCAGTCATGTGTGTCTCATTTAAAATTATATTCAACCTTAATTTAATGTGTTTCGTCAGGGCTTATCTGATGATGGTAAGGCACTTAGCACAATTATTTTATTAGAGGATATTTATGACCCACTATTAAAATTCCTTTTAACCTTTTTCATCACAAGAACCATCAAAATATTTGTTGGGAGTTGGGTAGTATGTAGTAGTATTCGTGGAGCAGAGTAGAGTTTGGAATCAGGTTGAAAAATAAATTAAAGGCGTGTGTAAACAAGGAAATGATTGATTTTATGACTCTTTTCTGCTTTCCATCAATATTCGGGATGGCTGTTGAGAAACAATACAAGTAAAAGTAGTATTCTTAGAAACTGTAATCGTAATTAAGCTTTTTGGTGCTTCCGTTGTGAAAATGACAGAACCAAGGACGTGCACCATGATTGAGTTCCATACACTCTTGTTTTCTGTGTCCTTCCAAAGTCCACAAAGAAAGTAATAGAATATTGTCCTTTTCAATTATTAACATTCCTTTGGAATCCAATTTTCTCCTGATTGTCCATTAATTAATGTGCACAAGTTCCAATACTAATGAATATCCTTTTGTGTGAAGTGATGGGTTGTATTGATTAATTAGAATTGTGCCAATAAATATTATTACTTTAATTTTCGCTCCTTCCTCATTTATTTCATATACTCCTTTGTAGCTATTCTCAAACCAGTTCAATCAAGAAAAAACGTGAAAATTGATTCAATTTACTCACAATTTACAGTACATAACACCAGTTCTACATGAAGTCAACAGAAAAAAAATAAGAAAAATGGAGAGACAATTTTTCAAAGCCACGTTTTTTATTATGCTGCACTTCACAGCTCTCTGGTTGAGAATGATGGTGATGATGAGTTAGGAGCGAAAAGGGAAGACAAATGAACCCAGATCGATTTGTATTCATTATGTGACCATTTGTATTCATTTGCCAATAATAGAAGATTTACTCTTTTCGATCGAGATTTCTCTGCTCTCAACCACTCTAGCATGCAATGTCAAATGAATGAATGTGTCGTTTGTGTTGTCGTTACCACATTACGGATGATTGTTCTCCTTGATGAAGGCATCATTGTCAGTGGAGCACGCTCTTTTTCTGGTGTATCAATCAGTTTCCCTACTACCATCAACCAACACCACCACCGCACCACACCGATATCCAAAAACATAATCAGATATATTTCTTTATAGATATAACAGCTCAATTTCTTCCTTATCTGGTGTGTGGACAAAATATATATAGGAGCGAAATATTAGGGGAAATCATTAAATAATGTGGTACACATTTTCTGGGGGTGTACAACTTCCCCCTTCGCTTCTGCTGGGCTAATTATTGATGAAGACTTTAGATTGAGGCTGGTCGGCTTTAAGTAACATAAAAATGACCGTACATGCTGCACGCTTTGAATTCCTAAGTGCATGAGGAATTTATAAGTGCTCTGCACAACCTTTCAGAACGACATGTCATCGTGACTGACATTCGAGGAGTAGAGAAAAAAAGTCAACCATATTTTGTTTGTCTGAAAGTATGTACGCCTGAATAAAAGTGACCGTGCATAGCACATTGACAGGCGGCACGCCGAAAATTCCCTTGCGCCATAATGCTTGCTTTTTTAGTCTACATTAGTATTACCTAATCTTAAGTTATCTTGGACTGTGACCATGCTTCAATAAATAAAAGTGTACTTCTGCTTTTTCTCCTTCGCCAAATATATTCCTCATTATTGTGTGCAACATTTTCATTAATAATTTGGTTCAAACTCGTATGGCATCTTGATCACAAGGCCGTGTGTGTGGAGACGAAAATGTGTAGCAGAGTGGAGTCATTAAAAATGGGAAGTCGTGAGCTGATTAAACTTAAATAGGACCGTCAATATCATGGATTTCGTGTGGAATGCGGTGCATGCTTCACATATTGTGAAAGTCAAATCGCAACAACTATTTGATCCTGTTCTTTGTATTGTTATTGTTTTGAACTGTTGTTTATAAATGAAAAGTAAAGGTAACCGACATTTGACTTCTCTTTAAATTCTTCTGTGTTCTGTAAACTTGCCTCGATATGAAGTATCTGTTTGGAAATATTTTTCTTTTGTAGAACGAAAAACAAGTCATAATAAAAAATATACAGGACAAAATATTTAATAATTCATTTTATTATTGCTGCAGGAGTGGACTACTCCGCTCCTTGTCACAATGAATAATGTAGTGACTTGTCAAATAGTGATTTTATTGATTGTTCGTTCGATATTGTTTACCAAAAAGTGTGGTGATGGATCGAAAGATATCCTTTACACGCTTATTATGATACCCTACTCTATATACTTATCAGAACTACAATTTAGTTTATAATAATAATAATCGTTAAATAATAAATTTAGAAACCAGTCCGCATTCACATCCAAACTAATTGTACCTCACGAAAAAAAGAATTATAGACATAAAGTGTACACTGATCTACATACAAATGAAGGCAAAGTCATACTATCCTTACTAAACCAGTAATTATTATTAGCCGCCTTCCTCTGACTTCAGAATGGACTATATTGCCCATTTCTTCATTTTTATCTTTTCCCTTGAAAATAGTACTGTGAAGGGAAAGGCATCACTCCTCCCTCGGAATTATAGGGGAGGTATGGATGAGCCATAACGATTATTGGTAACGAGAGAAATCCCCAAGGATTTTAATTGCAGAGGTGGAGAAAAGAAATAACAGGAAGGATTTAAGGTAATGTTTTGTGAAGAAGATTATCAAGCTCTTCTAGAAACATACCTGCTCATTCCGGGGCAATGAGTAAGCAAGAAAAAAATGTTAAATTCATTACATCCTTTTCCGTACAAAACAATCCTTGTTTTTTGTGAAACGTGCTAAAAACTTTTGTTCACGGAATGATCCACGCAGCAAAGGAAAACCTGGAGAGAAGTGAGTGAGCTGTATTGGGCTCTTTTATTTTGTGTTCAGATAAGCCTGGCTTGTGAAAATGTGAAGGGATGAAAATCCACTGAAGCAAAATAAAAGCGTTATGTAATGCCGTCGATGAAAAAAAAGTGTTATCTCATCACAGCTGTCGAATTGCTTGGAGCCGGGGAGGATTTGTAGCTACATTATGACCTATTATTAAGTCCTAAAACACCTTAAGGTCAGCCTGTAACGATCTCAAATGCCTTCAACTTTCCAGTTTAACTCGCGATCCAAATATTTATGAGCCTTATACGTTACTCTCTCTTCATACGAGTTAT
>JAHZNF010003493.1:0-17932 GCA_027744215.1 Troglopedetes dispersus | reverse complement strand
CATACGCTATGATACCTTGATCTTATCTCGATGCAAAGAAGATAACTATGGTGGGGCAGATGATGGAGAAGGTGGAAATATCTCCAAGTTTCGGCCACGCACGTACAGCAAATCAAGAGGCATGGGCTTGAATCCAATTGACACATATTAGAGTAAGTCCAAAAAGATTTGCGTAATAGGTCTTAACTTACTCCATCTTGCAAACCACCATCGTGTTTTACTTCTGACTTTTTAAAATTGCTAGGGTCCTCTTCCATTGGAGCCAGAGTTTCTTGGGGAGCGGGCAATGTCCTGTTGCGCCTTCGCTAAGGCTTTGCATTATAAGGAAGAACAGTTCCACAAAAGTCCCTCATTGGAAGTTCTTGAATCCCTTATATCCATAAATAACAAGCTGCAAAACAAGGAAGCAGCGGCAGGTAAAATGGAAATTGAAACTTTTATAATTTAATACTTTATGTGCTTCAGAGATACTAATTTTTATTCTGCTTCTGATATTATTATTAGCCTTGTTGGAGTACGCCATGAAGAATTACGGGAACAATTTAAAAGTACAAGAGCAGTGGTATGAGAGGCTGCATGAATGGGAGAAAGCACTAGAGTTGTATGTGAATAAAAAAGAAAATTCGCCGGATGACCAGGAATTGACACTTGGGCAGATGAGGTGCTTGGAAGCGTTGGGAGATTGGCAATCACTGGAAGAAATTTGCCGCTCACGGTGGTCGACGTCAACTGACAAAGATAAAAACAAAATGGCCCACATGGCTGCTGCTGCCAGCTGGGGACAAAACAAGTGGGAAGCTATGGAAAAATATGTTCAGTTTATTCCAAGGGATAGTCAGGATGGAATATTTTATAGGGCCTTGATCAGTATCCACAAAGGTCATTACACCCAGGCGGAACAGGTACAAGTCATCCCCATATTAGATAATGCTTTTTATTAATAGTGGCTCTTGATTTGTATTTTAATGCTTGATTTCAGTTAATCGACTCTGCAAGAGATATTTTAGATACCGAGCTAACGGCCATGGCTTCCGAATCATATCAACGTGCATACAATTCAATGGTAACTGTTCAAATGTTGGCCGAATTGGAAGAAGTCATACAATACAAAGTAATACCGGAAAGACGTGACGACATCAAGTTAATGTGGTGGAATCGATTAATGGTAATATTTTTTGGGCTGTTTTTATACATAAAAAATCAATCTTGTACTTGGCTGTTTCGTTCTTTTTAATGAAGTATTTAAATGGGATTAATAGGGCTGCCAGCGCGTTGTTGATGATTGGCAAAAGATTCTTCAAGTCAGATCTATTGTACTGGGGAAACATGAAGATACCAGAACACATCTGAAATTCGCAAGTCTCTGTCGAAAAAATGGACGTCTAAAACTTTCTTACAAAACCTTAGTTTCATTAATGGGAACCGAGCCCGATATTGAGAAAGACTTACCAACAAGTTTGCCTCAAGTCACATACAGTTTCACAAAGCACTTGTGGGCTGAAGGGAAGAAGGACATAGCATTCCGGTATGCTAAAATTACTACACTTAGTCAAAGTATAGTTAACAAATTAATTTGCTTGTGCTTTTATTAATGCCCATGTTATCTTTGTATGTTTCAGACAATTAAAGAACTTTGTTGGCAGCACGTTGATACCTCAATTAAATGGGAAAACAACGAATCAATTTATGTCTGAAGGTGTGAAACCGGAAGTTGCCTCAGCGCAGCTTCGCAAACTGCTGGCGCGGTGCTACCTGCGTTTGGGAGAATGGCAAGAAAGTTTGGAGAAACAGAGCGATGCTATGATTGCACAAGTTTTAAGGTACGTCGAATAGTGGTCGATATTTCACTTTAATTGTTTTACAAAAAGTCTGGAGCTGAAAATTAAAAAAAATAATGGATTAAATTGTTTCAGCTACTTTTCTTCAGCAACAGAGCATGACCCAACCTGGTACAAAGCTTGGCATGCATTTGCTTTCATGAATTTCGAGGCTGTTCTTTATTACACCACACATCCAAATAAGTCTCCGGAGCAGAAAGGCGGGGGATTGGTAAGTGTCACCCTTTCATCAACCTATCTTTTGTGGTCAAGCAGGAACTACTTCTCAAATATTGGATTTCACTTATAGACTCCATCATACATCAGTCAGTATACGGTTCCTGCAGTGAAAGGATTTGTTAAGTCAATTTCACTAAGCTCGTCCAGCGGTTCCAGCCTTCAGGACACACTCCGGTTGTTGACTTTATGGTTTGATTTTGGCCAATGGCACGAAGTTTATGATGCTCTGGTTGAAGGAGTTCCAAACATACACATTGATAATTGGCTACAGGTAGGTCACAAAAGCATAATTATTACGATGATGCTTACTCTCCTGCTGAGTTCTGTCTTGCGAATTGATAAGAATTTTTTTTGAATGCATGTAGGTAATTCCCCAGTTGATAGCTCGAATTGACACGCCAAGGCATCTGGTCGGAAAAATGATTCATCACGTGCTTACTGACATTGGCAAATATCATCCCCAAGCCTTGATATATCCACTGACAGTAGCATCAAAGTCTTCCAGTACCCACCGATATGTTCCAGCAAAAAAGATTTTAAGCAATATGTATGAATCAACGATAGATCGATAGGTTATATTTATTATACGAGCTAGATTTTTCATAAATTTATTTGTGCCGATTTCAGGTGCGAACACTCGCAAACGCTTGTTCAGCAGGCTATGATGGTCTCAGAAGAACTTATTCGTGTTGCTATTTTGTGGCATGAAATGTGGCACGAAGGTAACTAGTACCAAGAAGTGTTGTTGTAGTGTAACATTACAGTTTTCTTATAAAGATTTTTTATCTTTCTGATTCTAGGATTGGAAGAAGCTTCACGACTATATTTTGGGGAGCGAAATGTCGTCGGCATGTTTCAAGTTTTGGAACCTTTACATGCCATGCTTGAGCGAGGTCCGCAAACTCTGAAAGAAACTAGCTTCAATCAGGCCTACGGAAGGGACCTTTCCGAGGCTTTGGAGTGGTGCAAGAGATACAAGTTGTCAGGGAATGTACGCGATTTGAATCAAGCATGGGATTTGTACTACCACATTTTTAAAAGGATTTCACGGCAGCTTCCACAATTGATAAGTTTAGGTAAGTTTCTCAGTTATGTGAATACCTTCACAGTTTTGTATGAGCCACTCCTCTGAAAGTTGGTGAATGTGAATTTTCAATACGAGGTACCATTTTGTTTGGAACAGAATTACAGTATGTTTCCCCAAAACTACTGAAATGTCGTGACCTGGAACTGGCCATCCCCGGCTCCTATGTTCCCGGTAAACCCATTATCCACATTGCCCAGATACAGAGTTTCTTGCAAGTTATTACTAGCAAACAAAGACCTCGCAGACTAGGAATAACAGGTATTCATTGTTTGTAGTAATTATTGTTCATTACGTGAAAAACTACATTTTAAAATTAACTCAATTTATCAAATATGTCTGGTTTTTTGTAAAGGTTCTAATGGAAAAGACTTTGTTTACCTACTGAAAGGACACGAGGATTTGAGGCAGGATGAAAGAGTGATGCAGTTGTTTGGTTTAGTTAATACACTTTTGTTAAGTGACCCAGAGACTTTCCGACGAAACTTGACAATACAAGTTGGTTACAGCTAGAAGAAATTTTTAAAAAATTCATTATTATATCCAAAAAATGAGTCTCTCATCATAAAAAATTATGTTGATTGCAGAGGTACGCAGTGATTCCTTTATCGACAAACAGTGGACTTATAGGCTGGGTTCCACGCACGGACACACTTCATACTTTAATACATGACTACCGTGAAAAGAAGAAAATCCTACTTAATATTGAACACAGAATTATGCTGCGGATGGCACCTGATTATGATGTACGTTCTTGAAAATTCATAATGCTTGAGCATGGGTTTTATGATAATTAATGAAAGGTAATTATGTACCGTTCTGAACCATGAGATGTTTTGTATTTGCAGCACCTAACTTTAATGCAAAAAGTTGAAGTGTTCGAACACGCCTTGGAGCATACACAAGGAGATGATTTAGCCAGGTTGCTCTGGTTGAAAAGTCCTACAAGCGAGGTACCAAAGTCGTTGCAGAATCTTATCGTTATTGACTTTAACTGTGTGTCACTTAACTTAATGCAATAACAATTTTCTGAACTTTGCGTTGCAGCTTTGGTTTGACAGAAGAACAAATTATACTCGATCCCTAGCGGTGATGTCAATGGTTGGATATGTTCTAGGATTGGGCGATAGGTAAATCTTTAATAAATGTGTCCTCTTTTGTAATAGAATGATAAATAATTTTTTGTACGTTATGATATTCAGGCATCCTTCAAATCTAATGTTGGATCGGGGAAGCGGTAAAATAGTTCACATCGATTTCGGGGACTGTTTTGAAGTAGCAATGACCAGGGAAAAGTTTCCTGAAAAGATTCCGTTCCGCCTCACGAGAATGCTTATAAATGCAATGGAGGTAATATAATGATGTTCAATTTTGAATGCTAATTTGAATGTTGAAATGCACGCTTTAGCTACTCACTTAATACTGCAGATAACCGGAATTGATGGAACCTACCGATGTACATGTGAATCCGTAATGAAAGTTCTGAGGCACAATAAGGACTCTCTAATGGCAGTACTCGAAGCTTTTGTCTACGATCCGTTGCTCAACTGGAGGTTGATGGACAACGCCAACTCTACAAAGGCAGCTAAACGAACGAAAACACCGGTTGTGGGAAATAATGCGCAGGCAGACATTTCCGTCTCACCCTTAAAAAATCGACAAGCTAGCGATGCTGCAGAAGTTTCACTTGGAAACACGGCTGCTGGTGCAACACAGATGCCGTCCTCCGTGAAAAAAACTCTAGAGTCTGGTATGTGCCGATAACAATAACTGTTAAACTATACTTGCTTGCAAGAAATACACTTTTGGGTTATCAATCTTGACTTTCACATGATTTAAAGCAGATTCTAATGAGAAGGCTGAACCAGAAGCTCTGAACAAGAAGGCATTGGCGGTAGTTACCAGAGTAAGAGAAAAACTTACAGGAAAAGATTTCCAGTCGGATGAGCCGCTCGGCGTTAAGGATCAAGTGGATTTGCTAATCTTGCAAGCAACAAGTCATGAAAATCTTTGCCAGTGCTACATAGGATGGTACGTGCATACACTATGAACCCAGCAGCTCTCAATTTTCAATGATTCGAACTGTTCCATGTAAGTAACCTTGACTTTGTCATTATTATTTTGATTTGCAGGTGTCCGTTTTGGTAAGGTGCCGGGGAACACTCACCTTACATGTGCATAATATTAGAAAATTGTGAATTACTTTGTGATCATTATTCAATATTGTCTATTGATTTTTGAAACCAATAAATAGTTCAGGTTGAAGAGAAGTGGTGATGAAGAGACTGAAAATCAAACCAGACTTGTGATGTGATATTTATTAATTGTGGCAGCATGATCTAAAGTGTGCTTCTTGTTGGTTTATTATTACAATTAAATATTTAAACATTCACTGGAACATCCAAGTACCTTGACTCTTAATATCTCGACTATCTTACTACAATAAACAGGACACTATTGGTAAATTAATTTACTAAAAGTACATCAATTGACATGCTACATTCGTAATTGATTTCATCACAATACAATTTTAGCTGAGATCAGCAAGAATCCTTGATCTTGTTAAGATGAAATGGTACATATATACAGTGTAATCTTATTAATCTACATTTTGTCATTCATATTCGTCCTAAAAAAATTTGCAACTGTTAGTTATTACCTTGCTACACTATAATGCTAACGCTGCATGAACTTGCTTTCATTATTCCCCACCACTCCAACTCCATCCATTTGCGAAAATGCATCTGTCCCTGCGGCACTCCTCAGCCGGAGAATATCCTGAATTGTACTTCCACCCACCCCAAGCCCATGAGTTGTCATGAGTTGCGCAGCCAACACCTGCGATTCCAGCAATTTCTGTTGCACAATGCCCAACCCAGCAGTCTCTTTCGCGAAACGGTAGTTCCACTCAAAAAGCTGTTCCAGGAATGGATTCGTATTTGGAGTAGCTTCCCTCCCAGTTCGGAATAAGGACGAAGCATGATTCTGAAAATGTAATCCTACTGGCGCCGTAGTTCCAGGAATTGATGCCAGTCCCGGAAATCCGGCTAAACTAGAAAGTTGAGGTAATCCCAACGATCCCAGAGGATGCGAATTCGCAAGCGGTTGAGTTAAACCTGGAATGGTAGCTGAAATTGAGGGTCGATTGTGGGACATCATGCTTGAATCCATATTGGAGGCAATGCTCCCCCCAACATTTGAATTCTGCTCCATTGGATTCATGTGGGTTGGCGGTGTGGTGACCGAGTCCCTTCGCATACCTCCACCAATTAGTGAACCGGAACTGCTACTGAGATTGGAACCGGTCTGCATGCTTATCAGACAGTTTCGACAGTGTCCATTTATAACCATATTCATGGAAGAAGGAAATGCTCTTTTGCAAATTGTACAACTGGTCGAGACATTAGTTCCCTCCGACTCCTCATGAGTTCTAATATGTGCTCGGAGGTTACAGGCAAGAGTGAATTTTTTGTCACAGACTTGGCAAGTATGTGGCTTGTCTCCTAAAATATACAATAAAACAAGAGCACAAGAAATTAACACAAGAAGAAAGTGAGAATGGAAGCTGAGCCTCGGGGGAACTTGAGAAATACTTTCATACATGAACAAAAAAAATGTGAAATAAAAAATGATTTTTTTTACCCGGTTTATTGCTACTAGAACTACTGCTCATACCAGAATGGAGGAGCAAGTGATTTCGGAGATTAGTCTGCTTTGAGAAGCCACGGTGGCACACCGGACAAGTGTACGGCCAAGAGCCGCTGTGAACGTACTGATGACTTTTAAGATCGCCCGGGGTTGGGAAGGATTTGCCGCAGAGCATGCACTTGTGAGGTTTCTCCTGAAAACAGCAAGACATCTTTCTTAATAAATCGCTCAACGCTTCAATGCCTTGATTGAGAGGATGAGTCGCGACTTTTTTTTTCTTACCTTATTATGAGTCATCCTGTGATAGTAGAGGTTGCTGCTCGCAGTGAATCTCTTTCCGCAAATGGGACACTGATGCGGCTTCTCTCCACTGTGAATTCGGCGATGAGTATTGAGACTGCTGCTGGTGCTGAACCCTTTCGAACACACGTCGCAAATGTGTGGTTTCTCACCTGAGAAGAACAATTAATATTTGTAGCAATTTTTTTTATTTCGTTTCCTTTCACTCTTATTCTTCTTCGTTTTTTTCTCGCGATTGCTTACCAGTGTGTGTCCGTAAATGTCTCTTGAGAAGAGAAGGTCTGTCAAAGGCTTTCCCACAAACTTCACAAGGCAGTAGTGATCGCTCTCTGCCCCGTGTTCTCAGAATAGGTGCAACCACCACTGGAGAGTGTCGAACCACAATGGGGGAATCTGAGCTGGAGGGTGGAGTGGCCAAAGCACTACTTGCAGTAGCAGTTGTGCTCGCGGAAGACGGTGGTGTAACGGACAATCTCAAGTTGCCCTTTCTTCCTCCAAAATCCTTCCCAATTTCCGTTTCATATGGTTGGAACAGCTTCCCTGATGGAGGTGGAGATAGCTGATTTTTTAGAACGTTTCTTATGGAAAACAAGGTGGAAGCGCCACTAATCCTGCTCCCACTGCTTCCAGATGAATTTCCTCTTCCTGAAAATGAAGTTGGCTCCTTTTTAATTCTCACTGGTTTGAAGTCTTCATCATTGGAGTCTGGGCTGTCGAAAGGAGTGCCTACTTTCAATGGTTCAGAAGCTGGAACAGTTGTACTAGAAGAATGAGTATGGTTCGTTCCAGGAAGTTTGGAAAGATCAAGTGGCCCTAAAATTTTTCAAACCAAAAATAAGTTATGCGCCTGAAAAATGCAGCACAATTGACTAAATGCTCCACAAAATAAAATCATACCATCAGAGACTGTTGTTGCACTAGACTTGTCATCATTTTGCTTCTCATGCTTCACAGTCACCCCCTTTTCTGCACTTCCGCTGGTGGTGCTCCAGAATGAGCCAACTTTTTCCCTTCCTGAATTCGTCCCGCTGCTACTGCCACTTGCATACAGTGACGGATGATTATAAAAATGAAATGCATATGATGGATGATAAAAAGGGAAAAAATGGTGTCCCTTGTCGTCACGCTCCCGTGCTTTCATCAATGCAAACGGATTGTCCACACCACCACCACCACCAGCTCCAGTGCATTTTCTCAAATTTAGTAATGACGAGCCAGTTACATAAGGTGAGCCCACGCTTGGTGGAATCAGACAAGGTGATAGTGGAGCAGCAGACGATGATGATGATGATGATATATTCATTTGAGCTGCTGCTGGTGTTGCTCCTGCCACCATCATCATCATTTGCAACCGAGGTATCATCATTGACGAGTAAAAAGGGGAAGTTGCTGCTGAAGACGAACTTGATGATGGTGATAGCTGTTGCGTGAGAATGGAGTTCATGTCAAAGTCAGTCAGCAACTCGGTTCCTGGTACAAGGCGTCTGGTAACCTCGAAAATTGCCCGGCCGTCCATGATGCGAGCTATTATATTACTACTTATTCCTTTCTTCTCGCTGCTCCACTCAAAATTATGGTAATGGAAGTTACTCTTTTCTTTCCTTTCCGACCTTTTTGTCAGGGAAGCTTCATTTGCATGATTATTGGCAAAGAAAACTGTGTCAGTCGAGGCTGAGCTTCGTTTTTTCGGAAAACTGGACTGGCGATAACGGGGGTGTTGAGAAGGGTTATCTGTGTCTTCGTCGAGGTGGCCGTCATTATCTTCAGATTCGTCAGACGTGGCATTTCTCTTCGAAATTAGAGGCAAGGACGCATTGCTAATATTGGCAAGGCTCTTGGCATTCTTCCCTTGTCGGAGAAAGCGGATCCAGTTGCACAGACGGATGAAATTGCAAGCCGATCCCGAAGAAGAATTCCCGCAGTCTACTTCCGGAGTAGTGGCAAGCGTTGTGGAGGAAGTGGTGGCGGAAGATATCGGAGGGTCTGATGATGGAGGAGGAGTACTTGGAATCGGAGTGATTGTTTCGAAGCAGCCAAAAAGGAAGCGAATCTATATGATAATTTTTTTAAATATGTTTTAAACTAAAGTGCCAAAAATTTAAGTTCATGTGCACTACTTAAACTTAATAAGAATTGAATTTAAAATAAATAATTTAATGAGAACCTTTTCTGGAATTTCTAAATTTCAAATTGTATTTAAAACTTTTAAAAACTGTCCAAGTCATATACTCAAGAAGTCTTAACTTGAAAAGACTTAAAAACCTGAAGAAGTCTTTGAAAAAATATTAAGTCTCCTAAAATTAATGGGAACTCATTGTTCAATTTATAAATTCAATTGTCAATTATACGTAATTACTTTCACTGACAAACAATCTGACCTCACAATGTCTAAAGAGACCAAAGTCAAGGAAAGAAATGCTTCGTTTAAGCTCACTTTCTCCTCTGAGAAACCCGTTAAACCATAGCAAAGGTTTGGCACATTTGGTGATATTGAGAATGCCTAATCACATGTCTAAATGCAAGATAACGCGCATAATGCAATCCGGATGGAGTTTAATAAACAAGTCAGTAACTTTACTCCAGACGCCATTTGTGAAGCAATATTAAATTCAAATCAAATAAGAGCCTCGGCTCCTCAATTTCAATATCAAGAAGCCTTGAGTTTATTCCATTCTTAATTCATTCTGAACGATTTACGATTTTTTTTACAAATTCCTTTAAATTTTTTAAAATTTGTAGACTAGACGGTGCCTTGAAGACATGTCACTGATAGAATGCACAAAAGGTGCATAAATTAATGTATCTCTCGAAGAGAAAGGTCTGCTTTATAACAATGCTTTGTGCAGTGCGTGCACCGTGCACTGCAGCATAACAGTATCTGTTTCTCCATCTTTCCACGTACTTTCTTGGTGCAAGCAAACATTATTCTATTTTACTATGTAAATTGTAAATATGAACTCTACTGCGTGATTTTTTATTGTCCGCCTCCGTTTCCGATTCCTACTTTTATAACTCAACTCCTCCTGAGTCACCAAAAGAGAGAAAAGCAGTAGTCAAAACTTGATCACTATTCCCAATTCCCAATCAAAGAAAAATAATAAAAAAAAAATAATAAAAGATATGTTTGTCGCAGCCAAAATTCTTTTTACTTGCCAGTGTTTCGTTGTGGAATCAAAGAAAATTTATGAATTTGTAAAGTTCATTTAAGTTAAAATTGAATCGATTAATGGACACTTTGCAATCAATCAGGTAGTTCATGAGAATTTTGCATTTCCTTGATTCACAGGCAACCTCATTTACGACATGCTGCTGTTCAAGAAGCTGCTACAATTAAATTGTGCATCCATACATTTTAAAAGAAGCTCAAATATTATTCCTTATTTTGAAACGTACCAGCGGTTCAAGACAAATTAACCAATATTATTATTAAGTCATGCTTGGTACAAAGAAAATCGTCCTCTACATGTCCCTTTACACTTTGTCCAATATTATACATCGCAATCAAAACTGACATCATAATTTACATAATGAAAGAAGAGCTCCATGATGTAAATTCAAAATAACAGCACAACTTCCTGAGAATAAGTAACAGGCAGATCCATCGAATGCCTTTTTGTTCTCAATACTCTGTTGTATAATCACAGGAAATTTCTTATACATTTCATCTGGATGAGTGTCTTGCGTGATATGATAAAATCACGACGGTACCGACTCATCCTAATGTTTCGTTTTCGTGTGAATGCTGTCGCGACTCGCTAACCATAAATATATATTACACTATTGGCCCTTGGAAAGGAAGGTAAATACCTAACACACGTGCATGAAGTCATAAATCAAGTCGGATGAAAGAAAAATGGGAAAAAATTGTGCCGTTCAATTTCGTTAAGTAATATGTAAATTGAAATGAAAGAAATGCTCGCCTGCTCCACCACTTGCTCGTTGTATGTTTTACCTTGATTAAAAGGAGAAAAAATAGTGACTCAAGAAAAGCAAGCCAATTTACATAATTTCATAATGTGCCGCAACACCACCGCGTGCCAAATAAAGTTATCATATAACTATCTCAATAAGTTTGTACCAAGATAAGAGGTGTTGAAAATAACTTACGTCCTCCTTTGGAATAGCTGGAATTCCTTTCAAATGAACGACACTGATATTGCCATCATCGTTTGGAGTGAATATCGTCCCAACCTCCAGAACGCGACTTGCACAAATTCGAACTTGGCTTGATGGACTACATTCCCGACTTCTTTTCCTCTTCCTCTTCTTCTTGTTGCGAGACCTGTTCTCACTACTTCCAATAATTTCCTTGTCGGAAAAATCACTGGCATCGTTTTCAAAGGATGAATCTGACCCAGAGGAACTGGATGATGAGGATGACCTGCTGGGATGCCGAGCATCCTTCTCATCTTCTTCCAAAGAAGAGAAATTTTCTCGAGGTGGTGAAGATAATCTGGAAGACCGAGTTCTTCTCCTGGTCAAGTAAGTCTTTTCTTCGTCTCTTGTTTCAAAATGCCCCGAGGAACTTGAAGGCTTCTCTTCTTCGGTGCTACTGCTTCCGCAAGCTTTCCATGCGCGTTTGTGCTTTCTTTGATTTTTGTCTTTGTCAATTATGACGACTTTTAAGCCATCCGGAATTAAAATCCTTGTCTCCATTTTCGATGCTGAAACTTTCACCAAACTTTTTTCTTGGTAATATTTAATTCAGATTCAGTTCTGGGATATTTTGCACACGTTCAGGAAGTTTTAGGATTTTAGGATCCCAATTTTGTATTAAAAAAATGATGTGAACAATTTCTTGGGTAATATTTTCTTCTAATTTTTAGGTGGGGCACTGTGAGATTTCCGTGAATTTGGTTAGCATGACCTGCCACTTTTTTTTCGGGTTGTTTGTGTGCGTCGGTGGCGGTGGTCTACTGCTCGGCTCCTGCCACTGATACAGACTACGGAGGTGAGCTGAAGGGAGAAGAGGGTAACGACTACTGCTGAGGTGAAATTTTCCTTTTCTTGGATGGAGACCTATATGGGCTAGCTAAGCACATACAACACGGCAATATGGAGCTGGGCGTCAAGGAGTGAATGATGAGTTGCTGATGATGAGGCATTTTGCCACAGAAAATTGTAATACGAGGATCACCACCACCACCACCACCACCGTCGTCGTCAGTCAGGTAAAGGTAATCAAACCCGTAAATATTGCTGTTGTTGATGTGAGGTTTTGTGAGTGAAGATATATTAAATGGGAAGTAAACGGTTGTAGATCCTGCTAAATCCATTCTCTTCTTATATATGGTCGCTCAGTGCTTTGCAGGTAAAAGCGCACAGGTAAGCTCTCGAAAGGTTTTAAGGAGAGGATGATCAGTCGATTGCCTAGTTGTCGTCGGTATTGGTCGAGCTCGGAAAACACGAGAGAATGCATGTACGTGCTAAAATTTGTTGAAGACATATAAATTTTTATTTGCATACATACCTTCTAGTCATTTAACCCAAGAATATTACCTTCGTTTCAGATTTCAACACCAAATTGCGCAATGTCTCAAAATTTGCATATCGCATATTGAAGGTAAGATACAGTTTTATACAATCTGCATGAAATTTAATGAATATTCAAAATCGGTTCCTTTCATTCTTACATTAATTTAGGGAAACTCTGCTCGCAAACTCAGAAAAAACATGCCTCCATTAATAAGTCTCCAAGATTTGCCGATTTGTGATTTCCAACATTCCTTTTAATATGTATTAATTTATCTCTTCTCTGATCTCTTTGGAAAAAAATAATTAACTTCAATTCGCATGCAGAAACAAAAAAAATGATTAGCATAAACAAAAAGGTAGCAACACAGAATTAAAAGAATAATCGAAAATATAGATAAGCCTCACATCATCATCCTATGCCATGTACCATGCATTTTATAACGAGTAAAAGACAACTCTTTTTTTCTCATGCTGGCTGAATACATGAGCAACAACCCTACTTGGTTCCTTATGGGAGGTTTGCGCTCTGTGCAACATGAGTGCAGAGGAAAGCGAAAGAGCGAAACAGTAATGCTCACAGGATTGGATATCCTTTCCTTTCACACGGGTGGAGTTCACTTTCCCGACCAATGGGAGCTGTGCCAGACTTGAGCTAATTAACCTGGAGGGTGTGCGAGTCCTTTTTGGTTATTGTTGTGTGCATTTTATATATTCTACTTTTTTTTCTTTCACTCGCTATGATGCTTAAGTGAGAGAGTCGGCTGTATTCGTGATAATAAAAAAATATTAATAACTATCTTTCCGGAATTTTGTCCAGTCATCGTCACTCATTATTTTTGTCCACTGAGCACACAGCCGACATCATCAAATAAAAGCAGAGTCAATCCCAGTTATTACAATATTTTTTCTAGTGGTGGCCGAGCAAAAAGCTAATTTAACCTGTATAGCAAGTATTTATTATGTCGGCCTAACCGACTGCCATGATGAAGAAACAAGAACAAAAGAGGATGAAAGGATGAAGAAAAAGATGATGAATTACTCGTTTATCCTTCCCAGTCAATCATTCACTTGATTTACATACAAATCCGGGGATGTGCCTTGCATAAAGTTCTTTTGATGAAGCCTACCGCGCAGTACGTTTTTTTTGCGTCAAATTCTATATTTTAGGTTTAGTCAATCTGATTAGTTTCATAAAAAAGTATAACAAAAGCTGGCTTTAATGAGCCATTTCACCTTTTGGAAAGCAAGATGCAAATCAGCCCATAGTCGTGAGTAAGAAGCATTTCCGCTTTTCACAAGAATAAATTTATTTTTCCCATTTTGTCTCCGAAAATGGATCCATATTACATACGTATCTGCTTATCCTTCTTTCCCTGTAAAACCAGAAAGACAAAAAAAGATAACAAGACAACCTGAAAATTGCAACTTTTATTCGGTTTTGTACCTCTTTCCCAAAAAAAAATCATCCTGTCTAATTTGAATGAAATACCAAAACAATCTTGTTTGCTGCAAGTGCATGCAACAGCCACACAGTATTTCCACAATAAAAAAAATTGCGGAACTAACCAGATATTTTTGTCACATTATCATTGTCACTACCAAAAAATCAAGCTACTCATCTCATTATCGGAGGAGCTGATCAGTAAGTCATTCAACCGTTCCATTGCTTCAATCCCAAACTCAACTTTTCTCGTGTACATTTTTCCCACACACTTTTCTCTAAAAATATTTTACACACAAAATTGGTGCTCAACGAGAGTTCCTCAGCGAACGCCATGGTCCATTTCTTCAGATCAATTTTAAAAAGTGACGATTCATTCCGTGCAAGAAATTGCTTTACTCTGTCATTCAAGGAGGAAAACAGTACCCCTTTTTTATTATCCATCCCAAGAAGTCTGTCGACCGTCGTCCACTCCGCCGTCATTCATTCATTGAACCGTGACCGTTTTATGCGTGAAACCAACTGAATTTATGAGAATAATGAATGTGTTATTTTTTGTTTAAAAAAATAGCTTGGTTATCGGTTGCGTTGTGTTGTGCATGTTTTCTTCTTTTTATTCTGCTCCTCTTCTTCTTCCAAACAACTTGTTTTTTGTTCCTTGATTGATTGACTAAATTCAGTTTAAGGCTTGAGTTGTTGTGTGCAATTGGAAGGTTTGAAGAAAGAATGGATGACAATGACGTTTTGTACATGCACGAGGAAAGAAGGGAATTTTTCACAACTCATCCTTGTTCATTATCCTGGTCATCAGGTGAACTACTTAAGATACAATACTGAGCCAGTCTTTAGTAAATATTGGCTCAACAATTAACCAGGGAACAATAGAATGTGGATTTTCTCTCTCTTTTTTTTAAATGAAACTTTGATTCTTTCCGTTTTTCCTTCTTTTTTTTGTATAATGGTCAGTTGAGCTGACGGTGAGGTTGCCTTTTGTAAACAATATTGTTAATTGTTGTTTTTTTATTTTAGAAAAAGTATTGTTCTACAAAAAGTGTACACGTAAAAGTTAGAATTTTATACCTAAATACTTTTTATAAAAAGTATCCCACAAGAAAAGGGACAACTCTCAATATTGAAAAATGGAGAGAAAAATCCCTATTTTATCTTGTGTGGAGTCGACATGGCTCTGTTCTGGTAATGTCTGGCCGAATTTCTAAAAAAAAAATTGTAGTGAGGTGTGTGTACATGATATTGTCGAATTGGGAAACAATAATGATGCGTTCAATACATTATTGAAGCAATTTAGCTGAGTCATTTCACGTTCATTTAGCTTCTAATAAAATGTCATTATTGAGGGAAGAATAGATTGTTTTCCTTTTTGGTATTGTTCATTAGTTCCATAAATTCCAGTGATGTACTCGATACAAATACAAAACAAAGGTCTGATCTGATCCAATAAACGTATTTTCTTTTTGAAAAATAGTATTAAAGTTGAAGTTGAACATCTCAAATTTTTTTTCAGAAATTTTAACAGGAATATTTCTTTCAGGTTATCACGCAGTAAAGAATTGTTGCTCATTTATAATTTCTAAATCACAAATACGAATGGTGAAAACGTGAAAATATATTTTTTGAGATTTTCCTTTTGAAAGGCTTAATTATGTGGATAAATTTAATGTAAAAAGTAGAGTCATCAATAAAACTTTACTAAGCGATATTTTTTAATTCCACGTCTTCAATACTTATTATAATTACATACATGCATACATATGCATATATGACTAGACAATAATTTCCTTGTACAACATTACACATAGTACACGGAATAGAGTAGCGGTAAAGTAGCGTACTTCACCAAATATCGATTCAAAGCCGAAATCGTTCCCTTTTTTCTCCTCTTCTTTTCATGAAACGAGGTAACCCCAGGAGTCCACCATTGCCACGCAGTATAATACACACGACAACGATCTGATTCTATTATTATCTTCTCTCAACTAAAATACAAAGGCGAGATGGTTATAAATTGACCATCAGCGATACACGTTGCACTTTATCAATAAATAATGACTCATTTCGTTTCACTCCTTGTTTTACAAAACGATCCTTCTTGAAAAAAAATGCCAGAGATTATTTTTAGAAAAAAAAATTATGTATACCTACGCTTATTTATGAACAATACAGAAAGTTTTTAGGGCGTGCATTTATAAAGGCACACACAATACAACAAGTAACCAACCAATAATAAAAGCCAGTGTACGGGTTTAATAATAAAAAAAACCATATCGCTTTTATTAATCCACCACGCAAAAAAAAGTTTCAAAATAGTGCAAAGTCATTCCTGCACAATAATAAAATTGGTAGAAATACTCTCTCTATCATCAGCGATGTTGACTGCTTGCTGAGTGATTGGACTCCACATCGTTGTAATCATCATTCCTCCAAAAAAAGAATTACCTAGCCTGCATTATTGCAGACTACCGTACCGCGAGTGAGACCGATACCGATACTTTTTACGATCGTATTCACGACGCTTGCCTTGTTGATCAATCCCATTTTGTGATGTAAAGATAATAATGGTGTACACGTTTGAAAAAGTCATCATCACACGGGCTTTATCATTTATATTGTTACTTTTACAATGAAAAAAAGGGCACACACGTGGATCAAAATATTGCTGTGTACATATTAGGTATGCCACTCGCATAAAAATTAGAGTTCTGTGTTATAATAATCAACTATTTATAATTAACTTTAGTGTGCTAGCTTTTCAGATTGATTACGAGACGTGATTTTCTGTCACACTACTAGTCGACGGATAAGGAGATCGATATGAGAGAAATTAAATTTTTTTTCTGATCACCGCTTAAAACAGACTCTGACACATAATATTACGTGTTTCGAACACAATTAACATCTACTTTATGAATACTTAAAATTAGAGTCCCA
Organism: Troglopedetes dispersus; assembly: GCA_027744215.1. NCBI lineage: Eukaryota > Metazoa > Arthropoda > Collembola > Entomobryomorpha > Paronellidae > Troglopedetes > Troglopedetes dispersus. The sequence goes on along the minus strand of JAHZNF010003493.1, from coordinate 981 downwards.
AATAAATTAAAGGTCGCTTTACTAAGATACTTGCGGATAACATAAACTTTCTCTTTGTAAGTTATCTTGTAATTATTTGGCTAGCATATTTGGTACTGTATTACGTTTAGAATCGTATAAAACATTCCATTTAATTTGTAAAATTTTTTACTGTTGTTCAATCACCCTTCTGAGCTCTCATTGGTCAGTTTTCTGGTGACAATAAAAATGGCTATTATGGGAAAGCTCATAAAAGTAGAGGATCGTCTGCTGTTTATGTCCTCGCTGCGGGATAAACCCCATCCATCTCTTTTGGTGCAGTTCTTTCATCAAGTCACCATCATCATTTGTGCTTATACGATATTGCCATACGTGTTGTATAAATAGCTCGACAAAAAATTATTTTTTTGTTGTGGTGGTCCATTGTCATCCTTTTTTTCCATAGATCTCCTGCTGTTCTCGTCATCCATGTTCCTTCTCTCGAAGAATGGAATGGAGCAACTCATATTTTTCATCATCTTTTCATAATGGCAGTCTTCGTGAAGACATGACAATAATGGGCACAGAGTAACAATGCATACATATATTGGTTTGGAGGAGACCATATTACAAAATGTTTAGCAAGAAAATATGACGTGACACTACATTTTCTTGCTTTCTCTTTACTTGCTCCTTTCAGCAATACTTCACAACAAGTGAGAAGAGTTCCGTACGGAGGCATTCATCAACTTGTAATGTTTTTGTCATCGTCTCACCACGACTCACTTGTAGTAATATCTAACATGCATGTTTTGGGATACACGAATAATTTGTACTATTGTCAAAACCAATGTAATTGCACTAATATCTTTTTTTCCTATTTGAATAAAAAATACATTTTTTTCTCTTAAAAAACTACTTGTCATTCTACTATTTAAAGAGCTTCTTTGCTCATGAGTGATAAGGTATTATTAAAGATGTAGAAGAATGGAGAATTTTTTTTATTTGGTTGCAGCAATGCTA
>JAHZNF010003492.1:0-12663 GCA_027744215.1 Troglopedetes dispersus | reverse complement strand
CCATGCATTTTTCAATAATGTAACTGTAACCAGCGAGGAAGAAGAATATAATCATAGAAAGCACAACCAAACAATTTTCAGGAGGAAAAGTTTTTCGTGAAGACAATTAGGAACATGACTTGACTCAAGGGTCTTCTTTCCCTCCTTCCTCATTTTCCTCCCAGAAAAAAAACTTTTTAATAGTTCGCCTACATTATTACAAAGGCTAAGAAAGGATGAGAAAAGTTCTTTTTGGGTGAGCATGAACCAGAATATAAAATTATACTTTTTGATATTTAACCTTGTGTTTAAACCCCAAAAGATCATATTAAGACCTAGTAATCACTGGAACTGGCTCCTGTTTCCCTGGAACTGTGATCGTGATGATGCGCTGGCAAAGTTTTCCTTCCTAAATACATACTACCATAAAAGACTACTGCTACCCAACAACTTGTGAGTATGAATTTCTAACTTCAGAGAAGTGTACGTAGAAGGTAAGCTGGATGGAAGGTACGGGAAACACTATCTTTCCCACCCACTTTGACGATGATGTTTCTTTCAAGAAGATCTTATTTTTTTCCTTCACGCTCATTTGCATTTTTTCATTCATTATATATGCATAATACCTATCCATTTTCCTCTGTCTTTGACATCGTTAAGGATTTTTTTTCTCGAGAAGGGATATTCAGGAATATTTTTTTCTGAAACATTAGTGGTTCCGTATAGTAAAAATGTGGAAACATTCCAAAACACTGAGCAGACTGAATCAACGAAGGAGAAGAACATTGTGGGCCGCATGCATGAAAACAACAACGGTAAAAACAGAATGGGGAAAAAGTGAATGGAATAAGTAGTAATAATGAAAATAGTAACCGGATAGTCTTTCCCTCCTCGTTTCCATTATGATTGGCTTTATACGCAAGTTTGAGAGGATCACTTGTATACGCAAAAACTGCAAATGTTATCTTTTCACAAGTACTTTTGCTCTTTCTGTTAATCCTGTGTCTTCTTTTAAAACTACCTAACCTCAATTAGTGTTACTATAAACCATCAGCTTAGTTGAGTTTCATTAGGATTACAGCTTTTAAGAAGAACTTCATCCTGACAAAAACATATTGAATTTTTTCCCAGCTTTGCATTTTCTTCGAGTGAGGTTTTTTTTACCAGGTTTATTAATACCAACAACGATCACGAGCAATTCTTATTGATAAAATGAATTTGCTAATCTGCAGTATTACGATAAAGGGGGATTCGTCGTGGATTTATGGTGTATTATCACTTGGAAATTTAATTCTACTGATGCTACCATTCTTAATTATTATTTACCACCTAGCTTAGAAAGTCATAAACCGGGAATTGAAAGCAGTTGTTGTTCATCATACATATGTAAAATGTAGAGTTACCTAGCATGCTAGAACTGAAAATGTCGCTGATTGTGTTATCATATCAAAGTTATCACGGAACAGTGCTTTTACTAGAGTTTACATACTTAATTTGACCCAATTTTCATTTCTGGGCATTATGTATGTTCTGATAAGGACATGCTAGGCATGAGCAAATTCATGATTGCCAGCACCTTCAAGTTAAAAGTTGTACATACTTTTTGCAAAAAATTTCAGAGTACAGTTTTCACAAACTTAATTACTGCTGATGAAATTACCAAAAAATATTTAAATGTATCTTTCTATATACTATTTAATTTGTTATTTTAAACTTTCATTGAGAAGAAGACTTTTATTCATGATTTTTTATCAAATTAGTTTGACCTTCTTTCACTTTTTTCGTAGGTATTGTTGACAAGGGACCACCCAGACTAGAGTCTCCCGTTCGTTACCTCTACTATGTTTGCAAATATGTAGGCCTTCCGCAGCGTAATTCTGCAAGAAAAGAAAGGATGACAAAAGTTGCAGAGTGATAAACATGTACCCGTTGCATATGTCACTTTTTGATGGCTAATTTCCATCAGGTGGTCACACACTAGGGAGATAATTGGTCAAACAATTAAAATGTTTGCAACACACTCTCTTAACGAAACAAAATCAAGAAAAAAAACAGGAAAAAGTAGAAAGTACTTTTATGTGTTTGCAAACACAAACTTTTCTAGCTACTTATTCCAAGGTGACAATGTATATTTTATGTTTCTTCACTTTTGGTTGTCTACTTTATTTACGCTTCGCTTCCTACTTTACAATTTTGTCTGAAATGCGACGTTGCTCTGCTCACTGTGCACACAAAACTTAAAACAGCACGCCACGCACAAACACGCACATATATATTTTTAAATGTCAACAATACCGTTGAAACAAAATTAATTAAACATATCTTCTTCTTGAAAAAATTATAAACGTGGGAAGTTAGGCTGAGCGAAAAACGTTCTTCATTAATTTTAAAGTTTTTCTGAGCTCCGTGTTCATTAGCTCCGCTTTCGCATTCCCTTTGAGAGGATTTTTAATCAGAGTTGGGAAGGATTCCAACGCAAATGACTGAACCTTTTCTAGAAAATCGTTAACACAAAACGAAGCGAAAGGTCATAGCATAGGTCGCTCGGAATGAAGAGTAGCCCTGTAAAGATAATGCACTTTTTGACAGAATAAAGTGACAGTGAAACTGAATACCGGATGGGCCAAATGAGACAAAAAGGTTGCTTTAGCACAGAAAAGAAAAACACACAAACACACCATGAACAAACAACACTACTGTGTTTTGTAAACACGGTCGTTTTTCAAGCTTTCTAGCTTGTCACGAAAGGCTTGCTTCATGACTTAAACTTCTCTAGGTGCTGGCGTGAGTAAAGCGGAGACAGGATACAGTAGAAAAAGATGTGAGGTTGGTTTGAGAGTATCCAAACAAAAATACAAATATATGAGTGTGATGATGAGATGCATCTGTGTGAGTGAATTAGTTTGAATTCTCGCTAATGTAGTGGTTAAAATGAATACAAACTCCTGTGATGTCATTAGCGGCACAGGACCGCTTTTTCCTTTAGAAATAAGGACCCCGTAAGTAAGCATCCTTAGCTTTTTTGCCGCACAAGTGCTCACTCTTTAGGTTAGGAAATCCATTTTCTTCGACCAATTTTCTTGATTGGTATTTTCCGCTTGGGATACGTAATGCTAGCTTACATAATGCTGTTGTGCACAGCACACCCAAAAGGATACAATGTACATTAAATATCTTTGCATATTCATGTGAAGTCAAGAAATGTTTTCTTCCTCTCTGAAGCAAGTCATTCGATGTGATAGTGAAAACTGACTGACTGACTGATGCATGTCTTAATTTGAACCTTGATCTTTCCTCCAAGAGAGTACTCTCTGAACAAATTCTTACAGCTTAAAGAGCATCCATTTATTCCGCATTTATGCTCGTACGTGTGTTCTCGCAATAAAAAAACTCGATAGTTTTCAAAATCAACATTCTCATTCTCTCTTAAGCGTCAACAACCATCAATAATATTTCGATCATCACTACCTACATTCTAACATACATATATGTTCTAATATATGTATATTACTTGTATACTTATTTACAAACTCGGACATAAAAACTCAACAAAACTAAATCATCTATGTATTTATGTTCTGAGATTTGGACAGAGTAGATCTAAATCTAAACGAAGATGATGTAGATAGTGAAAAGGTACATAGAAATTATAGCAAAAATATCGTAAGGGTTCGTTATCATTGTACGCCTTGATGTTTCTGTCCTGAGATACCGATCTCTATCCAATCAAAGCTCTACAATCTTATCTGCATTTATCTTTCCAAAAAAAACTTTATTGGATTGATTTGGGAGTGTGTACACAAAAGGATTAAATGTAGAGGAAGCAAAAACATATGGTGGAGCATTTCTTCGGGGTCACCAGGATCAAACGTGACTTTTTTTCAAATATGAGCTATCATGCAACCTGTTCTGAGCATGCAAATAATTCAGTTTGATTTCAAACACAACTAACCTGAAATACAAAACTAAAAAAGCCACAGCGACGCATGCCTTCACAATCACAATGGCGACAAGTGTACCTTGTAACCTGTTACAAAAAATGAGCCTGTCTGAAAGGAGCCACGTACGAAAATTTAACTCAAAAATAACGAACAAAAACTTATTATGGCTTGCGTGTGAGTTGATTTTTTGCAGTGTGCTATTTCCTTGAAACCTTTTATTTCTTTGTTTCCACCTCCGACTTTCTCACGAAAAAAATATAATTTTTTTCCTTACTCCTTCAAAGCTTCCTGCTCAACTTACAACAACCTATGAATATTCATATTTTTTATTCAGTTTTTGTATGACACGAAGAGCACAGTGATCTGTAGTGATTAACTTGATTTTGTTGATTTACGTTTTTTGTGTGATTGACTGCTGCCGACCTTCCGATATTATGCATATATGTAGGTATCTGCCTTGCATGACATGTTGTCGTTATTTTTTGTATGCTCATCTTGCTCAAGTGATTTTTCTTCGTTTTTCCTTCTATCCTTGTACGATTCTGGATTTTCTCGTGTTCTTGGCAAATCTCATGAGATTTACGAGAGGATAAACAAGATATGTATAATGAAGCAACGAGATTGAATAAATCGACAGGATTTGGAACAAATCCAGCACTTTCGATGACATTATCTATATTTCATGGCGATATGATAATCTAAGGTAGGTGGCACGATTCTGATTATTAAATGGCTCCGTAACAAATTTTTATCTAATTAAAATGAGGGAGAATTGACCATGATGTGACATAAGATGGACGTGTCCCGCACCAACTTTCTGATATTTAACAAATAATAATAATGCTAAATTTGCACTTCATGTGAAGAACCACACTACTGTACATGCCACAATGCAATGTCTTGTAACTTCATGTCGTATCTTTTGTAGCCTACCTTATTTGCCTACTCAGCAAAGATAATTTACTGGATTCGTGGTGGTGACAACACTAATTTAATTTATGAATGATCAGACCAAACGCTCGAACCCCATTTTATGAAATAAATGAATGAAATGAAGCAAAAGATCACCCTGTAAATACAAAACCACCTACTCCCTAAATGAAAAGGTCAACTGATAAGAACTAACGTACATAATAGAAAATGCGGGAGGAAAGGCATAAAAATAATAAAAACGTGTGAATATACTCTTTTTTTACTGGAGTAATCTCCGTACTCCCAATTTTTGCAATTCACAAATATATTCTTAAACACACAGAGATATATAATAGAGATAATATGCAAATGCCATTCTAGCTGATGAAAATTCATAGTTTGACCTCGGTTTTTTCGTGTTCATTATACCACCAAGAAACTACCTACTTCTCACTCGAAGCTATTTTCATTCGGCGCGAATAACAAAAAAAATTGTACGAATACGCGATGGCGTTGGTTGATACAAGCGCGAACAATTCCAACAATGTTTGTTAAATTGAGCGAGTTCCTCCTTCTTCACTCCGAAAAACACACGCACATAGTAATGTTAAGTAAAGACGAAACGGTAACAAGCCCCCATCATCATCGCCACGCTACCACCACCATTCAAGTCAAACGAAAAATGGTAGTGAAAGAAACACGTTACCATTTCCAATTACGACTCCAAAAAAAGAAAGACATTTTGTGTTCTCGAAGGTGTTGATGATGCTCTTATGACGTATAGGAAAAGTGCTTTTCAAGAAAGGAAAATATATTTTTTGTCTAAACTTAAAAAGCAACTCTCTCACCTGAGGTCCGTGTATGAATGTGCATAAAAGTCATCGTATCCAGAAGCCCTCTCGTCAAACCAGCGGACTATACTTCGGAAGATGGTTTGGGATGATGACGAGCGAAGAGAATATGGAAGAGTACAAGCAAACTTTCTCTCTGAGAATCGTCGTTAGTTTTTATACAAGCATTAAATAAGCAGCTCTTCCCTTATTTTTTCCGCTTCCTTTCTTCTGTTTTTACCCACCGTACTTTTTCAGAATAATAAAAAGGAGTTGGGGATAAAATAACTTGCCGATTTTTCTTTTTTCCCTGTGTTGTCTTTGCTTCTTTGTTTTTTCCAGTGCAAAATATTTTTTTGTCCTTACATGTTTGTGTTTGTGTGAATTTACGCATTTACCTATTCACTCACTGGAAAAACTCACGCTGCTAACGGTTTAGTCGGTCCCTCTGCACTGGTGTAGCTAACAGCTTATTGTTACTTTTCCTCTTTTCTTGGGTAGTTTGTCTCTCTTCAGAGTAGAGGCATGTTTGTATAATAATAGTCGTGGTGGTGGTGGCGCAGCCTTGATATTAAACAGCACACTCGGTCGTACTCATATTATGAATTCCTTGTTCTCTTCTCTTGGGATTTTCTCTCGTTTTTTTCTCTGCCTCTGTTTGATGTGCTGCAGGCGAAAAACGTGCTTTCGCTTAGTCTTTTAAATGGATGAACGTGGAAGGGAAAATTGGTACGCAATGCTTCTTCCTGGATTTAAAAAAAGGAGTTGCTGTTGTTCTTGACTGAAACAAAGAGGTAATACCACAACGATAAAGAGGAGAGTGTGGTATGTTTAGGTTGGAGTAACCAAGTGTATTGCTCGACTGGTCACAAGAAGATAAATAAAATTTGCGCTTGCTGTGCGTAATTATAAAATTATGAGGATACTCCTTACGTTGCTTTCCTCTTGCTTCAAAATATGATGTAGTAAGGAATAAGGTCTTGTAGCAATTGTTTTTCTCTGCTTCAAATTCTAAATGTCACTTTTCTCACAGTTTGATTTGTTTCTAACAAGTACGGCAATAATATTAAGCACCAGAGAACTTACGGGAGAAAAGACACTTGTTTGTAATTTATACAACGTTACGTAACACTTTTGTAGGGAAATACAGACAAAAATAGTTGTAAATTAACCTGTGGTATTTCTGCAGCAGGTCCGTTCAGCACTGGTGTGTTTTAAAGCATATTATTCAGAGAATTTCACGTTCTCTCTCATTCAAACTTTTGAAACTTCCTCCTCCAACAGCAAAAAAGTAACAAATTTCAGAGTATGTACAAAAGTTAAAACTGGTTTGTCTTATTTTCACTTGCTTTTTGCCCTGTTGCTAAAACTTACAAGTATTTTTTTCCGAAGGAGGAAAGATACAACTAAACTTTGTTTAATACCAGATAAGGGAAACGTAGAAGCAAGTTTTGCAAGTATTTTTTTCTGGACAAAAGATGAGAAGTAAGGGAATCTGTCTGTCTCTATCTTCCGTCAGTATTGTTCAATGTTTTGCGAAGACAATGTGATTGAAGTGGGTTGAGTGGGAGCACTTAATGGATTGTATTTTTCTCTTCTTTCTGTACTCTTTCCTTTCTGTTCAGAGATGCTTTGCCACATACATCATTGCCTCTGCCACAATTATATTACTGAATTTTCTCTCTTCTCCCTCTTTTTTGTTTACTTAAACTTGTTTTTTCTGGGTTTTTGTTGATGCTGATGTCGCGTCTTTCACAATTCACACACATTTACAATCCCTCCTCCTGAGAGTGTGTGTGAGGTACCTGTAATAGATTTTTTAGTCCTTTTAATGCCAATGTAGTAACAACAACAACAACAAAAATGAAAAAGAAAGATGATGGTATATAAAAAATATATAGGAAAGAGAGAAAACAAAGTGAGGACTTAACAAACGAAAGGGAAAAAAATTCTTGTTCTTTCTTTCTTTTTTATACTTTTACTTTTATATTTTGCTCTTCGCAAAAAAAAACGACGCTGTATTCTTTCCTTTGTTGCTTACTTTTGCCTTGTTTCCTCTTTTTTTTGTGTGAATGTGTAGATACTTATGATTGCATTTGCTTCGCTTGTATAAAAGCTTACAGTCTAAGGCTTGTGCAGCCGCTGGGGGCTGAAGTGAGACTGAAGGAATGGCCCAACAAGACTATTTAATCGAACAACAGTGCACAGGGCGAACGCGTAGCACACACAGAAAAGGCAAAGTGATGGAAGTGGTAAAGGAGTGAGCGTGAGCGAGCGCGAGAGAGGACCTATTGGCATCCCAATCCTATGGGAATGAATGTGTTTGTGTGAGACCAGAAAACGAAAAGAAGTGGCTGAATCGGCTGCTGTTGTTTGGGAAGTGTGTCTACATTGCTGCGAGAGAACTTGGTTAAAAACGCTCCTCTCGTGGTACACTTTACTCACAAAAACTGATGTATACAAAAAACGGTGGTAGTATTTACGCTGTAGTAAAAAACTTGTAGTAAGAAGGAGCAGAGCAACTCTTCCCTTGTTGTAGTGGCGGCTTGCGTGGCAGCAATATCTAAAAAGGAGCGGACACGGTGAACTGGTAGTACACCACCAGTAACAAGAAAAATTCTTAGGCGGATCCAGCAAAATGAACTATATTTTCCCCCTTTCTTCAATTCTTCAATATTTCTCTCGTATATTCCTATCAAACTTCCAGCTTTACCTATGTATTTACAACTTTGAGTCAGTCAACGTCAACTAGAAAAACAACACATTTCAAAGACCCGGAGTTTTTCGACCGCGGCTGGCTTTGTGTTTGCGATAAGTTTATAACGTATTTATGCTCCAATAGTGCAAACTTTTGTACGGACCACTTCTCCATCTTTCTACAGAGAAAAATGTTCATCCTTTGTTAAGTCAAATTTACTTTGAATAACAGGTAAGAGGACTAAGGACTCCTCTACATCTCCGAGGTAGCGAATTGAATAAAGGCATAACGTAGTAAATAATTATCTAGAAAGTAACACGTAGCTATCATAGCATTAGAGTTTGAGCTTTCTTAAACATGTGCTGCACACAGTTCATTACATGGTGTTACCAGTTTGGAGCATATGACTCTCCCAATATGCTGTTTTTTTGCTTTGAGACATACTTTTTGCTTCAGAGTTAAAACTAATTGTCTTGATTCGGTGGAACTAGACAACTGGAGCTTATAATTTCTTTGAGTTTCTTTAAGTTAAGCAGGAGGAATGTTTTTCTCACTATGATTTTTTAACCGTTTTTCCTCCTCCAGTTCAGCATGAACATATTAAGTAAGTGGGGCTTGTTTGCTTTTGTTTTATCTTGCTATACAGCCTCCTACACACGATGTCATCGCGTGCTTGCTGATAAAAGAAACTGAACGAATCTTGCATTCCTTTTAGTAGAGAAAAAAGGAGGTGTTCATTTTCTCATTTTCTGTAGTTTTTCTTCCTCTCTGCCATATAATAAACGCTTTTCCTCCGTCGTCGTCGTCATTATCATCACTAACTGGCAAAAACGATCCGAAAAAACGCACATGCTTTTCTTTTTTAAAGCTCTTGTTGTTTTGAGGAACCACACACACGACGAAGGAAAAAAACAGGAACGCGAGTAAAGATACTAGATAATTTTTTTCTTGCCTAAAAAGTAGTGTATAAATGAGCACGAGGAAAAGTATGACGATAGTGCAGTCAAAATGAGAAAAGTGAGAATAGTGAAGAAAAGGAAGGAAGTGGTTTCTTAAGCAGTTCATATAATATACATAGCTGCTACAACATATTATACCTCTTCCATGCATAATGATTTTTTTCTCGGTTTTTCTCGTCTCGTGACTTTTGTCTTTTACGTAATGTTCGAGCACAATAAACGTCCTCTTATTTAGGAATGTACGCAAGTAGAGAAAAATGCTTGCATTAACCGTCAGCGAAAAAAGAAAAGGATGTGTCCATTGGTGATAGTCGTTTTTTCACCAAGACTGAGTCAGAGAATTCCATTTAGTTTAGCGGGCAGGAAAGAGGTAAGCATATTTTTCGGTGTATACATTTGTTCTGTTATACCAAGCTTTTCCATACCATAAATATGATGCCTCTAGGTCTGTGTCTCCATCCTTTTTCTAAGCATGTAAGTACAGGAGCGTGCTCGGCTCAATTTTTTGCCGGCAGAGCACGAGACTATTTTTTTACCGATTGACTTCATCCTAGTAAATATATTTTTTGTAATGTAGATTAAATACATGCTACGTATTTTCGTAGTTGAAAGCTTTTGTGACGTTATCATGAAAAAAATGCTAGACATCATGATCATCATCATCACAATGTACTTCTCGGTTACCAGTATTAACGGATCCATGCAGAGTAGAATTTAGCTCGAAGAAAAAAGTCATGAGGTTCTGCTGAGTTCAGTGAATTCACATGTCATGCAGCACCAGTGTATTTTCTCCACTGATGAGGTAATAGTTATAGGGATGTTTTCAAGTAAGTAACATGTCATATATGTCTTCCTTTATAACAATAAACTGCCAAGAAAAGGCGAGCTGCTTTTTATGCTTCTTCGTCGTGTGGCATCGTTCTGTTAGCATCGTTCCCCATGTTAACATGCATTTTAGCTTGTACAAGTTTGCTTAAAAAGCTGAATGAACTTCTTTTAAGATTCGACTCACTCAGAAAATGGTTGGAAAGTCAATAAAGCCGATTTTCGACATTTACGCTGGTAAAATGCATTTTTAGTGCTTTTTAACGTGCTTTTGTGCAGTGATGATGCTACATAATGCGCCACTTTTAATAAAGGAACGAAATCATTGGATTCTATCGGGACAAGAGCGAAAAAGCCGGGTTTGATTAGTGGCTTTGCAAGTGCAAGTGAATACATTACTTTTGTCGCTTCGAAAAGTTTCGAGCATGTGAGGATGACGAAATCCGAGGCAGAATGAAACTTCACTCACGAGATTAGTTCTGCTTTAAGTCGTGCACATGGTAGGTAGTTCCCTTGCATGCCTTGTGTCCTGTGTCGTTCTCATTACACTACACTATACGATTTTAACGATTTTGTACATGGAAGAACTGCACATCTCTGAATTCTTCAACAATTTACATTAGAAAAATGTCATCAAGTAGCTCATTTGTGTCAGAATGTTAAATTGTTGTTTCACTATATTCCTGTGTGAATGTGAGAGAACATTGTACTTAAAAGCCGACCCAACTAATGCCATCTAATATGTATGTATTTTCAACTTTGACTTTTTTCAAAAAAGCTATTGTACATATAGATTCATGATGAAGGCTTTCGCCTTTTGTTTCAACCGTCTTCGTGAGTTTGAATGTTTTTCGTTGAAAATATATAGTAATTTTATGCAGGGCATTTTTAGTTAACCTGGCTTCCTTCAGTAATTGTGAGAATAATACATCAAAAATATTACAAACCTTCCATGGTCTTCTGTGTTCGGGCAGTTCTGGGAGTAAATTGGGAGCAGCGTGGAGCAGTGTACATGAATGTGAGTTGAATTTCACCGTCCTCTTCACATCACCATCGTCATCAATATAGATCACATGCTCCTCTCATTTTAATGTATGCCGAATGCCTCCTCACATAAATGAGCTCGTTTCTTCCTTTTTCTTCTCTTTCAGTTAAGCGAAGCAGAGCAGTCGGGTAGACAAGAGGAGAGATCAGAGCAGGAGCAGCAGCAGCAGACACATCTCACAAGACCTTTTCCTTGAAATTTCAAATGAAATGAACCATTTGGAAGATGTATGTATGCTGTTCTTGTGCTGATGACGATGACGGCGCAGCAGCTTGGAGCACTAATGGTAGTTGCGGTGGCAAAGTACAAGAAGAAGAGCCAAAACTATCCGGATGTTTCATCATCATCATTCTTCCAGTCAGTCACAAGCGTCGTTCGCAGGAGGAACAGCAGTGAACTCTGTAAAAGGACACAGAAGAGAACAATGAGGTTTTTATTTTTAGGAACTTCATTTATTCATTTGGTATCACAAAAACTTTTTAGTCAAGCATGGGACACAACAAATGCATTTCAATGTACACATCACTTTGCAAAGGAGCTCTCTCAAGTGGAAGCTCTTCACGTAGCAGCATCAGCACAGACAAGTGCATCATATTTCCATTCTTTAAATAAATAAGTTGAGATGTGGATGAGGACGTGTCGGTTGATGATAAAACCGACCATAACAAAAAAAGCCACTGTAAAAAATGAACAAGCCTGTTCAAACCAGTGGAGGATTATTAGTGTTCCATGTAATTTTTTATACACAACTCAAGTGCTCAAATACTTAAAAAATGTGATCCGCTCCACGAAACAAAAGGTTGTTAATATGTCTGTCGCCCCAATATTATCGGATGGAATACGACTTACGAAAGAGTTTACATTTTATAATCATAAAGTTCAATTTGCATTTTACTTTTTACAAAGGTAACCTGCAAGTAATTTTTATGCTGTTGCAATAAACTGTGGCGAGGATGATGATGGGAAAGATAAGAAGATTCAGTGTGCTACCCCGCCGGCAACCCGGCGACGAAATCATAATACGTAATAAGAAATGGGAACATATTTAAACATGTGTGCATGCTAAAAAATTTATTGTCTCATGAGTGCAGAAATGTTAGAAAACATTATATTTACACCTCGCTCAATACAGAGCACATTATATGCATATATTATTCTTTCAATAGTATGTGGTAAGAATACTATGCATCATCACGTTGGTATGCTTCTTTTATTGAGTTTAGTTTTCAAGTGAAACTGCCTCCACTGAGAGGCGTAAGCTTATGCCTTTGGTATATTATAATAATAACTACAACCTCAAAGCACACATTTGAAAAAAAGAGGTGCATCATGATCACCATGAACATCATTTCACGGACTCAAAAAATTTATCTACTCCAAACACACACACTCACTCAATCCATTTTGTTCTGAAGCTTTCCCTGAATGAGTCTCAGGTTTGAGCTTACGGTTGCATGCATAATAATAAAATGTG
>JAHZNF010003491.1:0-20282 GCA_027744215.1 Troglopedetes dispersus | reverse complement strand
CATTTTCATTCACATAATCATCATAATCTTCATAATAATCATAATGCCACCACCACAACCACACACATGTGTTTGTAGTATGTACAATATAATGCTGCATACTATTCATTTTTTTCAATAGTTCTTTACTCCATTTTGTGTAGAAAGACCTCTTAAATAATCCATCCAGAAAAAAAACGTTGTTGAAGAGTAAGCTTTGTATACATTCACTTATTCGTTCGCACACATACATACGCACTTTTTTTATGATAATGATATAAGGATAGCATAAGTTGGCTAACTGGCTGCAAGAAGTTTTTTCTATAAAAAAATTCTTTTGTCCTTTCATTTCCTTTTTTTCTTTTTGAATGATAGGAAAGGTAGGCACTTTATTTATTGTTGTTTTGTGTATGCAACAGCGCTGAAAATGAGTGTTTTAAAACAACAATACAAAAATAATAATTCTCTACTGTGCTGTTACTGGCAAAGTTTTTTAAAGTTCTCGTAAGTGAAATGTTTTCTGTTTACATTATACAACTTTTTGTGTTCAGTGTCCGTTTTCTATGTGGTATCATCATTTCAAACAATATCTGTTTTTTTAAAAGAAGGCGGTGGTGGTCTGGTTAGTGAAAAGATACCCATATTTCATATATTTTTTCCTTGTCTGCTACTTGGTGCATATTATAATGGTAAATGAAGTAAGCAGATTGCAACAGAAAATTATAGATGAGTTTTCCTATTGTTCGTGGGCATAGAGAAGAAAGGAGCTTAATGTAATTTGTCAAATTATATATTATGTAAGTGTCCATTCCGAGAAATTCTTTTCTGTTGTGAGAGAATCAGGAAAAAAACGGAGGCGGGAACCTAATTGAAACATTCAAAGCGCGTTTAATTGAATCTGCCAAAAAGGAAGAAAGTATAAAGACACTTGCAAATAAAAATTATGGGGTTTCACTAAATTTCTTTCAGAATGGCGTGGTGCAGTAAATTCATTAAAAGGAATCAATAAATTCCTTTCCATGCATTTCTTGCATGACGGTTTTTTGTGTAAAGAAAATCCAGAAAAAAAGAGTGCAATGCTCATTACCACATCTTTTGAACTGCTCACTTAAATCAGAGACGATACTCCGTCCCTATCTTTGAGAATAGCACTTGACTTTATTTTTAGAGACGACAATAGTAATAATAACAACGATGAATAGGAATCACTACTCAGATAATAATAAAAAAGGGACATGCTCCACACACACACTTTTCATGTGAATGATAAAGAATTGATAAGAGGGTGCATCCATAATACAGACAAAAAAATATTGTCCTTTTCTTCAGACCCGATCACCGTATGATGTGCCCAACTTCCGATTCACATTTTAGCTCGCTTCACTTCCATTACATTACCATTGCATCACATTAGCATTCCTCATTCTCTGAGTTTTGTATTATCATAAAAGAAATAAAACATGCTACATAGCACATATAAATAGATACAAGCGCATTTTACTCCGTTTTTTATTTTCAAGAAATCTGTGAGTAGAACGTAATGATAATGGGTTCGTCGCATTTTGCTCTATATATTTTATCGAAAAGGAAAGAACAAGTGCTGAGAGGCGTTTGAAGAAGACTAGAGAAAAAATTTGTATCCATGTTAGTGTCACAATTCGTAACAAAATGTAGGTAAGCTGGCTCATGTTTTCATGTGAAAGATCTATGATAATGAGAAAAGCTGTAAACTTACAAAAGACAGTCTTTAAAAAGCAAACTGTACATATTTTTTTACTTTTTACTACGTTATGTGACGCGATGCCCCTATGTGTACTTTAAAATGCGTCAACAAATTTTTATACATTTTTCAGAGAGTCTCACACATTTGCTCCTGAGCTGAGTCAAGCTCGTACCATTTTTTCCAAATCATTTCCAGAGTAAATGTTACAATAACTGTCGAGCCTAAAAAGCTATAAAGGGGGATTTTCTATTTTATACATGCCCTTCTCAGAAGTTACGCTTTTTTACCGAGAAATAAAAAAAACTATTCTGTCCTTTAGCCCTGATTTATGAATTTTACATATTGTACAATATTTTTATATGTGTACCCTGCTCCTCATTTTTAAGGTGTTGTTATTGTAATCCGTTACGTTTCAGAGAGAAAAAATGGTCCAATGTGAAATATCACGTAAAAACAACAAATTCTCAGGAAAATGGTGATCACCAGATTTTCATGGGATTGTAGCCAATAATCTGGGCATCTTGGTTTGCTTAGATTTGTGTACTTTAAGGATATAAAATATATTTCTTCGTAGATCGCTAAAACTAGGGTCGACAGGAAAAAAAGGGGGAGATGAGTCTGTACAAATTTTAAGGGAAAAAAACGTGCATAACATTATGCACATAAAAATGAGCATGGTCATCATCATGACATGATTTCCTTTAAAAACTTATATTTTTTACTGTGTTCCAAACTGGGCCTGGTTTTCCCCGGCATGTTAAAAAATTTGAAAATAGATATTTTTTGGAGGTAAGGACAATAAATCTGACTTATTTCTACGCATCTTTTCCCAATCCATTCTGATCTCACATTTTAAAATACAAATATTTACTAGAGTATAAAAAAACAACAAGTTGATAAGTTGAGATAAGTACTGCTCCCGTTTTGTTTTTGCTTGTCTTTCTGTCGAGCTCCTTCTCGTTCAATGTTAGCCAAAAAAAATGGAAAAACAGGAATGGTAAGTCTCAACTTGAAACATATCCACATACACATTTTTCACACACACACAAATATATATTTGCTTCAAAATAAAAAAAATGAAAATAATGTGGAAGATTCATTGCCGGATAAATGTGTTTACGAGCTCAGAGAACAGGAAGCGATTTAGTATAGAGCACATTTTGAAATTTTTCTATTCATTCAGAAAGAGAAAAAAATAAATGGTAAAAAATTACTACTCTAATATATAAAAATATCAGAACAAATTACTCGGTTTTTTCGGTCGTGGAGCACATTACTACCACAATCGCCAGCAGAAATATATATTAACCAAGGCGAATCTGAAATAACTGTAGTGTGTAATGCCAGAAAATGTTGGTGGTTTTTTCCTTGCATTAAAACTGTATACGTAGACTCCTCTGTGAAGAGAAAAGACGCATTATTTTTTTTCTAATATAAGGATTCATGAAACAGAAAAATAGGAGGTATAGAAAGGAATAGGAAGTGGGAAGCATACTTTTTGTTCACATAAATATATTCTGGCGCATATTATTATTTGAAACAGAGAGCGATCTTTCTTTCCTCTTTCTCTCTATCAAAGTCACCAACCACCACCATCTACTATGTACTCTGTTTGAAAAAATGAGCACATTTTAATGTATACTTATGCAGCCATTATGTTCCGCAGAGCAGAGTCCATAAGGAATATGTTTTATAGGTTAAGTAGTGTTAATACACAGAAACCCTGGGATTTTTATAAAGAAAAAAAATAAGTAAATAGGAGAGTTGAGAGTGGGACTGCTTAAGAGGGTCGATATGGGTGAATAATTGGTGCTCCCATTCCGAGTAAAAATCTACTCCCGGTTTTGTCGGAGTTCTTAATGCCCTCCGTATGAAATAACAACTTCCTGGACGCTGGCACACCATCAGTAGTGCTCTCCAATAAAACTAAATGGTTGTGAGGCAAAGCCTCCAAAGATGGATGAGTCTATTTTGACTTTTCACAGCATTAATGTTCCATTCCACTGCGAGCAAATGTGAACACAAGAGATTTTTATTTTTGTGGAAAAATATACGCAAAACATTTTCGTCCTCGATGAACGTGAAATAATAAATAAACAGTTGTGGATCTCGGAGAGAAATTTATGAAATGGGTATTTATTCAGAGGAAAGAAGGTCCGTTTTTTTCTCGAGAGAGAAAGAGAGAAATGGTGCAACCGTTTTCCTTTTTTCATGTGGACATGCTCATTCTCATGTGCATTTTTGAATATATGTGTCTCCTTTTTTGTATTTCTTTCAGGAGGCAGTGCAGCGTTCATCGAGTCAGAAAGGAGAAAGCTCTGTTCAACTAGTCAGATGTGAGGACGTGATTCCCCAAAAAATTTGCTGTTCCAGTGAACTTTCCATTTTTTTCAAATGAGCTAAATATTTTTCCATTTATTCGTAATAACGTCTTAGATAAATTGAAGAAATGCACCTGATGAAGTTCAATCAAATGAGCGACTGATATTTTTTTACTTCCAATATTCTCGAGGTGTGGAACTTTCAGTATCCCTATCCCTTGCCAAGGTGTAATCGATTGACGACGTCAATAATACTCGATAATGCGGATTGCCACTGTGCTTTAAAAAGAGTGGCACCAAATCTCCACGAATTAATATCTTCGCATGCTGTGTCAGAGAAGATTATTACGATTACAATGGGGAAAAAGGGAGAGACCCGGGAATTTATACTTTTTTCCTTGATGCCACATCACACAGTTGAGAGATTTGGGAAATGCTTTGGTGGAACCCTGGAACTCGATATTAATAATCCTGGATGAGAGAAGGTAAGTAGAAGGAAATTCATTGTTATTAGCCACTCGTTCGAAGGCTTATGTAGAATTAATCCAGACCCGATGAAACTGTTTGGAGAAATCATCAATGAGCATGTCACGAGAATTTGATAGAGCTCCACGGCGAAAGTTTAATATAGTAATTCTTTGAAGTAGCTTGCGAGGAGGTTATATTTCTTTAAAGTAAGATAATTTGTTGGGCGTTTGCCGAAGGAGATAAAGTACGCACTGGTAGTTCTAACACAGATAATCACGCAATAAAAGTATTTTTGCACATCTTCAAGGAATGTAGATGAGGAGATTGACGTTTTTCTAAACTCTCAAAAAAAAGCTAAATCTATTTTATCGATAAATCGATCGATAAATAAAATTCCGTTGTTAAACTGATTTGTCTGAAAAAAAATCATACGGGGCCGACTCGACTCCTCTTTTTCTCTTTTTGTGTACATTTGTGATATTTTGCTTTTCAAACAATGGAGCACGTGATTGTGTAAAATCTGTTGCATGATAATGGTGATAATATGTGTGTAAATGTCATCAAGTGGTCTTGATATTGAATATCCTTGTCATAAACCTTTCTTCTCCGACATAATCTGAAAAAAGTGAGAATTAGATCGTCAGTAAAACTCTGCTTGCTCAACTAGGTACAAGGTTTAATATTGATATAAGGGACTTCAGCTCAGCAGCTGCTTTCTGAGTTTAATCTGCCTTGTTTTTTTGCATCTGAGCATACACATATCTTGCACCAGTCGCCAGAGAAGTGTAACTCACATACGCACGTAATGCAGACAGAAACGTAATCCGCATCTCTGAACCTGCTCTGGCAAACACGGTGATATTGACACATTTGTGGTCTGCTCAGGCGTAAATAAGCCATAAAATATTGGTAGGGAAAAGCCTTGGTCGGTCGCAACTCAATCAAGTCTTCCACAATTCATCTTTTCATTTCGTCACATTTTTAGCTCATTTCATGAGAAACATTTTCTTTTAAAAACATATTTCCTAAACTAAAGCAAATTTTTAGATTTATAGCAACTTTCATCCAAACAAATATCACACAAGTTACAACATTTAAGTTTTTGAAAATGTCTCCACTTTTTATAATCTCGTGACAGTTTGATTTCGCTTTCCACCTCATCACAAAAAAAATGCTTTTAAGGGTCTCCACAGCAGGGATATTGCGTGAAAGAAAACAACTTCCCATTTCCTTGTTCGCAGTGTTTTAGTTCAAATAATAGTAAACGAAAATCAGGAAAAGTTTTCCATTTCTTGAAAAAAATCAAACACTTGCAAAAAACCTTGTTTGAAATGTCGTCTGTTCAAAACCAGAAATATACTATTGAGTTTTTTTGTAGACAAACAAGCCTTCTATTTTTTCTTACTATTTCTGGTGGTGGTGGCCATATTATGTTATGTTTGAACACTGCTGTGATATAATGGATGGTGCATGATTGGAGGGTGAGTGTTTTTGATGGGCATCTAAATTGAGAGAATGGCAAAGAGCTAAATCGAAAATGATGATGAGGATGACGGTGACGACGCCACGACTGTTGATGGTAAATAATAATGATGATGTGGCATGGGTGGTAATAAAGTCGGTGGTGATGGTGGTGGCAGTAAATAGGAAAAATACTTAATTCCACTGTGACTGCCAAGGAAAAGGATTGACAGAGTGTCCTCAAAAAAATTTTCAATTCCACCCAAGAAAATATGAACGTACCAACCACCAGCATATATTTTTAATATAGAGAATATATTTTTGTGATAATAATGGTAAAAATAATGGTGCAACTTAAGCCACATTCAACCACCGTCAGTCAACTATCATTCACACGTAGTAACACAAGTGGTGAAATGGGAAAAAATAATGTAGGAGCAACCAGCAACGAATCCAATTCCCAAACTCGAAGGAAACTTATTACCTTGTCCTTAATGTCGTGGTAAACCCTGCTGTGATTTCTTTAGTCAAAAGTTTTCGCAAGAGTTGAGAATAGCCTCCCTTCTGTGGGGATCTTTGATGATGTTGACGACGAGGGTGAAGGCATGCCATGACTTGGTTGACTCGTACGAATATTTTTTTAGTAGTTTCACAATCAAGAAACACAACAAGCTTGAGTAAGAAAAAAAAGTGAGAGCCAAAGGAAGCTCAACGCAGTGGTCACAATGTAAAAAAGTTTAATGGCACACTATTTAACAACTGTGGGGATGGAAATGACAAGATGTGAAGGGAGAATTTGATTATGAAAACTTTCTTCTAATTTTTCCATGTTGGAATAATTAATCGAGGTTAACTTCGGGTTATAATGGAAAGTTACAGGTCACTAGCCAGTTTTGGTTGGGATTTGCTGAAGCAGAATTTCGTTTCAGCTTAAAATATGTTCCTGTTAAGATAAATAGTTTGCTTTAGATTGAATCTAGAGTTTTAACCGAATTTTTATTTCAAAAGGAGAAGAGCCGACCAAGCTACCAGCAGAATTTTTAATGGTGTAATCCTCTAATTAATTATGAGGTTTATAGTTATATGAATTGCTTATGTGTTTGTGTTTTCATGCGCTGCTTAAATTAAGTTTTTCAATCTTCACTTCTTTCTTTGATGTGTGGTTCCTTCTTCATTATCAGAAATGATCACAAGCTCGTCCCAAGTGTGTCTTTGTAGGCATACGTTTTGCCGAGAAAAAAATACTAAAATAATAATAAGGGTGACCACGCTCATTCAGTTTGGGCATGTGTGTCGGACCTTTTTTGGTGCTCATTTGTTTAAACCTGTGTACTTGAGTTGATGAGGAGAATCTGACAGCCACCCTCTTTTCAGTTTTAATTTTTGATGGGATTCCTTCTTTCTGCAATTTTGAAGATAAGGGAAAACAACAAGTTGAAAAAATGAGAAAACTTTGTTTTGATAATTTCCATTATACTCTTTGAAAATTTTAATAAACTTTTTCATCAAAGATAATGGTGGAAACCTGACAAAAATGACAGAAAAGATCAATCCAATCCTCCAAATTTACGTGGCTCATCCACTCATAATCAAACAGAGTGTACTCCTTTATGCGAAAGATAGATGAAAATTCTTGATGAGTTTTTATGAAAATGCCCTGTGATAAATAATGAGAATGAGAATAATTAAAATTATGAACCCTTAATTTCAAGGATTCCAAGGATTCTATTTTAAAAAGATTCTGGCTTTTCTAAAATTGTAAGGCAAATCTCATTTATCGTCATGTAGATCTGGATGCTGCTTTTTTAGTGATTGTATGTTGCTTGTCGTCTCACGGGCTTAATTTTTCTGAAATTAAACATGACCAAGGTTCATGAATGGGTGACCATTTAAGTATATTGATTTTTGATTATCTTCCACGTCAATCCAGGAAATTTCCAAATAATAAAACTAAATATATCTTAGGTGATTTACGTTAAACGATGATGTCTAAAGGGTTTACTTGCGAAAGTGAACATTAACAATATGATCAATTATGTTTATCCGTAATTTTGTTAGAACTATGAAATGATAGTAAAAATGTATGCTGTTGTGTGAATGTGTGGCGGTTTCCATTTGTGCATCTTTTAGTGTTTACTTTAATGTGGTGCCTAATTTCAAACGTTTGCACGGAACTAAAGTTAGTTTTATTATTTCCTGGTTCTAATTGATATTTGTGTCGTCGTAATCTCGTTAAACTGGGATAATCAGTCCTATTAGTTAATGCTTCCAGAAAGTGTTAATCACAAATAGGCTCCCTATTTCGTTGCAATTTTTAGGTGAGAAGTTGAGAAAGCATTTGTGCGGGTGGCTGACATTTTGGAATGCAGAAAAGTACATCTTCCCCATCAAATATGAGTCTGTCGGGAGAAGAGCTCGCAGACGCTTAAGAACTAGCTTTAGAAAATCTTTTGTTAAAAGGATGAATATGATTTTCAGCTATGTAGATGCATCAGAAGAAGAGACTCACATTATTTCCATCTTTACACGACTCACAAAAAACTACTACGAAGAAAACATGCAGAACACGCATTACACAATATATTTCTTGCACACACAACTTTTTTTCTCTCTCTTTCTTGTATTGTAAGGCTTCTCCTCTTTTCTATTTTCCACATTTTTTGGATGCTTCTTGAACAGAATTGATTGCATGGAAAGATACGAAAAAGAGGAAGAGAAAAAAGCTTTTATTGTATTATGAATCACGCACGTCACACTTGCACTCACGCAATCAATTCATGGTGGAAAACACGTCGATTTTCTCTTTCTCTCTGTGCATTGCTGCTGCACGCATTCATTCCTTCTTTTTTTCCACTTGCCAGCCATGCACAAAAATATATTGTAAGTATTCACATGAGAGAAACTGTGTTGTTTGTTGTCCTCCCTTCCCGTCGTTCATTCGGTTGGTCACCCGCCTTCTCCATCACTTCATCTTTTATGCTAAAAAACTTTATTCATAATATATTAATGTATCTATCTACATAGTACACATAACTTACTCGTTTTTTTCATATCCGACTTCCTCGAGAAAAAACGAATGTGTTACTTCGTAGCACCTTTTTCTATACTTCCAATTATTATCTTGACTTGTTAAGCCTGCGTAGTATTATTATTGATGCATTTCTTCCCCTGACAAATTTCCTTCTATTTAACAAACCTATTTTTTGCTCCCTCAACGTGTGTCCATTGACACATGTGACAAGTAATAAGGTGAGCATTCCTGCCTTACCTGAGTACAAGGTAAAAAAATTATCCATAAGACTTGAAGAAGCCAACAAGATTTTTTTGGTCTGAACACTTCCTGGTTACTTTGGTGCCTAATGCACCATCCTGTCAGGCTACCACCTCCATTAAAATATGCCTCGTAAACATCAACCTTTGAGGGATATAATATACATCTTAATCGGAACTAAGTATACCTTATATAAGACACGTATTATTTGGTTGGTTCCATCCAGTCATAAAAATGAAATGTCATTATCATTTCTTCGAAGGAGACATAAAAAAGTGTAGTGGTGGGTAGATGGGTAGGTACACACACTACTATACAGACCCACAAGTTAAGCATATCATTATTATTACTATTTTTAGTGAACCGATTTTTACCTCGTTATCCCCGCCATTTGGCTAATGTCATGAACTACCAGCCGTTAGCGAAGCCATATGGATTGATGTCTCTGACACGAGAGAAGTACTTCCTCCTCCACTCCAGAGAGAAAAAATAGAGAGAGAGAGAGAGAGAGCACGAAAAAGAGATACAAGACAACACACGCATAACATTATTACTTATTACTACTTTTACTCCTCTATCATTATGATTATGATGTCATTTTTTTAGTTGAGCTCAACCTACGGGAAAAATGGCTCACTCACTCCTCTGCTACGCCATTATTGCTTGATAAAGTTAACTCACAAAAAATATTTACATACATACGCTTTCTTTTATCTGAGAGACGAGAAGGAACTAAAAAAATTACTACGTATTAGCATCTGCTAGTCATCATCACGTAATGACTAGTCTAAAAAATATATTATATGGATTTTATAATATATAAATATTTGTGGTAAAAAATGTGTTGACATGTAGAGTTTAATTTTTTTTCGAAAGGAGGTACTGCACTTCAAGTCTTCCAGGCTTACAAACTTTTCAGATATGAAAAACACCACCGTCATCATTACATTATCAGATGTGTCTTAACTCACAAAAAATATTTACATACATACGCTTTCTTTTATCTGAGAGACGAGAAGGAACTAAAAAAATTACTACGTATTAGCATCTGCTAGTCATCATCACGTGATTGATTGATTGATTGATTTATTTATTGTCATCGCATTCAACCAAAATACATCGTACAAGTACTTAGCATTAACAAGGCTGGTCTCCCATGCAGACAATTGAAAAAACAAAATCGTTCCAACAACGTAATGACTAGTCTAAAAAATATATTATATGAATTTTATAATATATAAATATTTGTGGTAAAAAATGTGTTGACATGTAGAGTTTAATTTTTTTTTCGAAAGGAGGTACTGCACTTCAAGTCTTCCAGGCTTACAAACTTTTCAGATATGAAAAACACCACCGTCATCATTACATTATCAGATGTGTCTGCATATGTATTTGAGATGCCAGTGACACGTTGTAAAAAAGACGTAATTTTAATATCCTTTTTTTCACTCAACTGCGTGCATAATGATGAAATGATAATGATTGCTATGAGAATGAAATTTTTTTTATGATAATGGTCATAACTCAAGAATCGACATAATCATGTCCTGCCTGCTTCACCAAGTCATGATCGTTAGGTTGTTATCATCACGTTTGATAACGTGACGCAGTGGGTACATATTTTTGAAAAAAATTATAACCTCGTTGGTTGGCTATGTGGTGGTTTATTTAAAATTGGAGAACGGGAATATATATTATTCATGAGCGTTTTTCTGTGGTTGCTGTGTTTCAAGTAGTTTAGCACAACAAATTAATACTCCAGCATTCAAAAAGGTTTCTATTTGAAGGGCTACAAAAACTACTTTTAATTTTTTTAATCCTTTCAAAATAATTTTTGACCACAATCTAGTTGAACGTAGGTTAAGACAATTCTCAAGTGTTGCACTGCAGAATGAAGTAATATAGGTGCTCGGCTGTTCATATCAGCTTACTCTCCGTCGACACTGCCCATATTTGATAAACTTGTCGTTTGCACAGGCCCCGCTGCACATTCTGACATGTCATCAACCTTATATGTAATGCCATTCCACAATGGTTATCTTTTCTACAACAAAATACTCCCCAGACTAGGGTATGTGTGTGGGATGGTGGGTGTGTCAACATACATATATTTTTGGGGGATGTCATGTCATCATCAACTTATCATCTTGTATAAAACAGGGGAAAAGCCTTCACTTGAGTTGTCGTTCTCCTATCAACCCAAACTCGGTTGGAGATTGGGAGACGAGATAGCTCACTACTCTTTGCCAGCAGCCATGTTTTATGTTGTTTTGTGGTAGTTGCAATTACGTTTCATGTATTTTTTCTTTGCACTGCAGCAGAGTCGGAAAAACTATCATAATAATAATCATCACATCATCATTCTCTTTATCGTAATCAACATCAGCCCTGCCGTTCACCGTGTGTACCTTCATCAACGATCGCGACACGAACGTCGTCCTCTCCTTCTAAATATGGCTTCACATTATTCTTGCCCGTGAGATGTGCTTGGTTTCGAAAATATACTTTTTCAACTATCTCTCAACGAGATCATTTCTCAGAAATAAAATTGTTGTAAATAAAACATCCACCAGTTTGAATAAACCTGAAATAGTATATCTGAACCTCCTCACTACAAATATAAAATGTTTTTAGTGGTAGCCATATATTTAAAAAATGTAGTCAGAGCACTGGGGTACCTTCTGGCTAGTAGAAAGTTCGTCTGTGTCAGCTCCCTTGGCTTCTCGACTCTGTTTTTTTTTACTTCTCCGCACTTATCATAGTTTTTTTTTCTATCATCAACTCAATCAACCAGATGGAAAGTTCCACTTTACTATGAATATAATATTTTTAGGGGAAATGCTATATTGAAGCCAACCTCATCACATTACCATGAGTTGGACAGCTCCAGAGAGTTTCTTGAAGGGCTAAAAACCTGTCGAGACAACTTTTTATACTTCTTCCATCTCCTTCTCCTGACGACGTCAACAAATCAACGAACCAAACGAGACCAACAAAAAATATTGAGACTAGAATAAAAAAACAGAGACAGCGGGTTAACTACTACTTACTCACTTTACCTATAATATTTTTACTCCTCTGTACTTATCACAAGACGCTTCTTCTTACTAGATGCAGACGTGCGAGTGAATATCAGTTGTTATATATTTATGCACACAACATTTCTTTTCTAGCTACCATCATAATTTTCGTGAAGAATGGTACATGTTTCCAGCCTCTAATAATAATGATTATCGTATAAAAAAACAGAGACAGCGGGTTAACTACTACTTACTCACTTTACCTATAATATTTTTACTCCTCTGCACTTATCACAAGACGCTTCTTCTTACTAGATGCAGACGTGCGAGTGAATATCAGTTGTGATATATTTATGCACACAACATTTCTTTTCTAGCTACCATCATAATTTTCGTGAAGAATGGTACATGTTTCCAGCCTCTAATAATAATGATTATCGTAATTTAATGTGATGATTGCGCTTAAGTAGTGGGTATAAAGGTTCACAAAAAATGTGTGGAGAAAAAAAATATATACACACACAGAAGCTCGAACTCCTGAGAAGAGAGAGTGACAAGATGAAAATCGTGAAAACCCACGAGCGTACATATTTTGAGAGGAACAGCTCCCTGATATTTTTTTCTCCTTTTTTTTCTCCTCATCATCCCTCCCAGTTTCTTTCGTGCATCATATCTTGCTCATTTTTTTTCTCCTTCACCCAACTCACAACTTTAATCATTATCATCCAACCATCCATCCGTTCAAAATATCTATCCGCCCTCTTTAAAAAGAGAAGGATATTTTTTTCTGTTTCCTCGACAAGATGGATGAAAGTTGCATTGAAAATCAGTGCATGCATGTGTATAGCTATTTTTTCCTAGAGATAATTTTTTTTATTTCAGAAGATTCAAACTAAACACATGTAATTCATGATGCAGTCATTCAGTATTACGTAAATCTTAAGTATGTACCAATTTATTTACCACGATTACCACATTATGTATACGGAAGTATACGTAGATTCCTTTAAAAAATACTCCTGATGACATTTTATACTTATCTCGTGCTACTACTTCGTATAAATAAAGCTTTTTTTGTTGGTTGGTACAAACATTGGAGTCCTTTTTAGTTGCGCATACAGCATGACCAACAAATTTCATCAGAACAAAATTCACCTCGAGTAAATGGAGAGAATCTGTTCGCAAGTCTGATAAGTCCAAGAGACGAATATTTCTTGGGATGACGTGAAAGTAACTGCGTCGTGTCGGAAGCATGTCCTATCTGTTTTTTTTAAATATAAATTGAATGTAACTATTTCTTATTTGTATACTCACACAGGGTGCAATGCAAAGTTTTTTTTTCAGTGAATCAATAAAGACAAGGCTTCCATGCCTGATTAAGCTTAAAAGACATTATGTCTTGAAAAAAAAGTATAAATACTTTCGTGTATCACAACCATTTTAGTTTTTCAAGCTTAACATATGAGCAGTTTTGTATTGGCTGTTGAGACTTCTCAGAGACTAAAAAATTGTAAGATGAGAGTCTAAAAAGGTTCTCTTGATTCGTTTGCTTTTGCTTGCCTCGTATTCTTACGTTCTTTTTCTTGGGATTCTCTTTTTTTGCCAATCTGCTTTAATCTTGAAATGCATGGTTGACTGACTAACTAACAAGCATATCTAAAAGATTGCCATGTAAGCAACTGTGTGGTGATGGGATGTAAAGTGGTGGTGGTGGTGATGGTAGGATATTTTTTTCAAAATAAAAATGACTCGTTATATCCTTCGTAGTTTCTACGAGCCGATGCGGAGAACGAAAAGATGAATAAAAAATACTCGAACATATTTTTTTCAATGTTGCAAGATAAAAATGAAGGATCATTTATATAAGAAAATGTACGTAAAAGTAATAATGATGACGACGATGGTGAGTTTGGGACGGTGGTGGTGGTGGTTGGTAATATATTTTGTGTGTGAAGCACGATGAATTAAAAAGCATGCTTCAATGATAACTTTACTCCGTACCTATTAAATCAGCGCAATGATTGGGTAGAATATTTCTGGTGTTTGGACGGTATAACTTGATCCTTCAAATTGGCGAGAATTTTATAAGGACGTATCTTATTACGTTTTAGTAGCCAAACACGAACACGAAGAAAAAATTCATCATCATTTTGCACGGCTTTTTGGTTCAAATGTTTTTGCTGCGATTTGTCCTAACGATTTTTGGGGTACACATTAAGAAGATTAAAAAATATGTGTGTCTACTTTTCGAACTTGAATGGGAGCCTGGGTCGCACGTGAAGTCAGGCTTTGAGCAAAAAAAAGTATACACAAAAGTGCCCCCGTAACTTTCCGTGGCTTCCCTCGCTTATCTAGAGTTTTGTTCCCCCAAAAAATGTAATATAGTTAATAGACTTACTGAAGTGGTGGTTGGTACTACACACTTTTTTGTTCTTACATCTTTTTGTCTTTTGAGCTTATAGGCGTCTCTCTCTCTCGACTCAGTAGTGGGAAGCGTCTGCAAGGAGTGAGCTGATGAAACATTACAGAAATGTGGAAAACACTAATATGATATAGTCATTTACGTAATGACGAGAGAAGATTGGATTTTTTCCTTGCAAGCTCCTCCCAAGGAGTTTAGTCCTTTTTTTGTTTTAACACTCTTCTCTGATGTGAAACCTGATAAAAAGAATGAAGTATATTGCTGAAGCATTTTTTGGGTAAAATGCACACACCTAAGACAAAGGCAGGTTAGGATCAGACTAAAAGCTTGTTTTTCTCTTCTGTTGTTACGCTTGAGTAATTACTACCCATCCATTAAGCTATTTCACCACAGATGAAACAAAAATACGTTTTGTTTAGGTAATTCTCATAATTATTTTCTGCTGCGGAAATTGGGAAATTAATTAATCACTCATGTTAAACACCCACATTTTTTTTGCATCAATATCTTCGTAAAACATTTTCGTTCTACCAAGAAAAATCTTTGATTTGAATGTATACATATTTTTTCGCATGATATCAGCAAAAAAGGGATATCCGCTTTGGTAAGAGAGAATTAATGGGAAACTTGCGAACACGATAATGCACCAAAGTAAAAAATATATTCTCTCTGCATTCATATGACAAACATGTGTTCTTTTGATTCGCGGAAGCTTTTACCGTAATTACTGTGCTGCTGCATTCGGTACACAACACAGTTCATGGTGGTGTGTGGTGGAGNATATTTTTTCGCATGATATCAGCAAAAAAGGGATATCCGCTTTGGTAAGAGAGAATTAATGGGAAACTTGCGAACACGATAATGCACCAAAGTAAAAAATATATTCTCTCTGCATTCATATGACAAACATGTGTTCTTTTGATTCGCGGAAGCTTTTACCGTAATTACTGTGCTGCTGCATTCGGTACACAACACAGTTCATGGTGGTGTGTGGTGGAGGCATCGTGTACGAAACCTTCAACATTCACACAGGAAGGGTAATTTCTCAAAAAGCTATATAATACTCTTGATGATTATGATGGCTGTTTTTTTCTTCTAAAAATAAGTGTAGCTTGTCTTTATCTTGTTTACCCCAAAAAATGAACTCTTGATGAAAATTAGACAAGTTGTGTGTGTGCATTTTCCATCTACATTTCTCGATGATGGTGTTTTTAATGTGCATTAATGTACCATCCACCACACACGAGCACAATTATTTTATATTAAAAGCAGAAGAGAAAACAAACGTGTGCTGTGCAGCAAAAATATAAAGAAGAGTATATTTCATGCTGGCTATGCAGCAGAGAGCAGCAGAGAGGAGGAAAAAAAATTGTGATCCGTTGTTGATGATGATCACGACGGCCTTCACGAAAAAAAAGAGGCAGACCCTACTTTACTTGCTTTCCTTGATTTGGTTCATTAGAGTCTCTATTCAAGCTCGTAAATTATCAAAAATTGTTTTCGGATGGGTATTCTCTTCCCTTTATTTACGTACACTTCTCTCTCGCGTCATTTCAGTTGCATCCATTAGAGAAGTCTCTAAGCATATATGTGGATGTGTATAACTTGGAGGTGTACACAAAACACCCTAAATGCTCATCAACTTCATCAGTGCTGTACACAAGATGAAAATCAAAACTTTTATCGTGCCATAATCAGACATCAAACCAGCAACAGAAAATAAGCACCCATGAGTCTTATTTTTGGGTTGTCTGTCACCATTTTTTTTCTTATGCAACCAGGTCACCCATTCCTTCTTCGTGGCAATCCCACTTCATCAAGTTTGAGTTGCTTCGTCATATAATAAGATCTTACATGAATTATGTTGCAGTGGTGGAAACGGTTCTGATTTTTTTTGTAGGAGGTTGTGTTCCCACCACCACCAAAGTTGTAGAAACATAATAGAAACAATAATGACGAAGAAAATATTCAATTTATCTTAACACAATTTTTGTATGCAGGAGCTAGCTTGAATCGACGAACTGGATTTTCGACTAGACTGTATATTCTTTTCACACACAATGCAAAAAAAATCAGACGCTCCTAGATAAGAACGGGGAGACAGGAGACAATAAAATATTAGATTTTTATTCGAGTCCCATTCACTTTCCCAAAAATGAATCCAAAATATGCTATATTCTATGCTGTAATAAAGTTAGGTTTTTTGTACTGCATTTTAACATTATTATGGTTATCAAGGTGGGTGGGAAATTGCAAAGGATGAATGGGGGAAAATTACTCAATGGAATATTAGGTGCGTCTTCTCTTTTTTTTGTTTTGTATTCATAATGCAGAGTGGTTATTCCTTCTTGGTTGTTTCCCCTTAGACACTTTTGATCAAATGAATTCTCGGGAGAGTTTTCTGATAAATAATTGTCATTATAATACAATGATGTCTTGCGCTCCAGAATGAGAACAAATGAGAACAAAAAGATACTACTCGATAAAATTATAAAAAGATACACCACATGGCACGTGAACATGGCTTAGCATTTAAAAAATTATGCTAACAAACTTTACTGTGGACAGTTTCTGGGTGACATTCCGCTCAGGAATTTTTATCTTTGGTAATTCATTTTGGTGAAGAAATTGGTGCCATTCAGAATTTCTATAATTTTATTCTTACGTTTAGAACATGGAGGTGCGAAGTAAACTTTGGAACGGCTTGTAACATACAAACAAAAAAACTAAAATTGTGTGAATAACTGGTGCACTATTTAATTGCTGATGCATCATCGGTGTTCAGCATTGCCCCACTCCTATTCTGGTGAGCGATTACCAGTTTATACCAATTGATAAAACTTACATTGACAGTTCGCACTAACGCATGTTTTTGCACTATTTCATCTTTCAAGCGCCCCAAAATGATCAGGATATTTTTTTCCTATTTGAGTTGGAAAGGGGAAGCGCATCCTGATGCTGAAAATATTACGGTTGCACTCTCAGGCTCAACTTATTCTTGTGTGAATGCATTTTGATCGCAGTAGCACCATGTAATTTCGATGGTGAACTAATCATAAACTACCCCTTGGGAAACCTGTCATTATCCAAGACAAAAAGTCTTCACTCATTCACTCAACCCAGGATTCTGTTTAAAAAAATCTGAAAACCCCCAAAAATAATAATAGTAATAATGTGTGGAGTGAACGCAGCGTACGCACTACGCACATCTGATCGACTGAAAGAGTGAGAAGAATACTGATATAAAAATCTAAGTAGTTGCTTCGTAATGATAAGTTGTGGAATAAAAAAATAATGAAAAAAAATCAAGGGAGAAATCATCCCCATCTCTCATTTTACTTAACTTGATATGATGAGTATTGTTCGATTGGATACGCCATGATTTGAGTGAAATGAACGAAAATAATAATGGGAAGAATGAAAAAAAAACTTTGAAATTACTTCCGTTTCAAAACCTCACAAAAATGTTAGCCATATGATAAGAAAGAGTTTTTGGATAATCCGAAGAGAGATCCTAAGAAATATTCGAAAGATTACTTTCAAAAAATTAGTTTCATCGAAAAAAATAAAATATTTAATAACGAAATTAAGACAACCACGTTCATACTTTTTCCCTCTGAATTTCTGTTTCAGCCAGATTTTTATTTGGTGAACATTTTCCTCATGTTTTATGACACACTCAATAAAGTGAGTGCACATCAACGGACAAAGCGCGCAGTGCCGCAGAATTATTTGATTACGTTTGATTTGATTGAATTGGATTTAAATTGGCTTAAAGATACAGCTTGTTGTCACATTACATGGGGAAAAATGTATATCTACTGCGAACGCAAAAGTTTATTCAACTGCAATCCCAACACACCATAAACAGCACACAAAAACCAAAACAACATTTTGCCTCTCTTTCCCACACACACACACAGACTTCACTCAACGAATGAGAGTGGGAGAGGAAAAAGGGGAAAACTTTTACTCTGGCTTGAACTTGTGAAGAGTAATCATAATAAATGATTCATTTTATTAGGGAGAATGGAGGTCTGTTGATGCGTTGTTTCAAATTTTTGCCCAGCTAGCATGTTTCGCACACGTCTGCTGGTCTCGCCGTGTCTGATTTTATTTATTGATCTAGTTTCCCTACAATAATTAGAGGAGGCATGTTGCACCAATTTAATAGGAATTGTTACATATGTTTCTGGAGAAAATACCATACACTTGAGAGTTGCCTTCAAAGCTCATCGATGTGTCGTGTGTAACCAGCCGTGGGCTTATAAATAATGTACACATATAAAGTCTGTGTGAATACAAGTCTGTTTGGTGGTGTGTGTGTTTGAAGGAGTGAAAATATTTATCGAGAACGAGAAGGGATGATTATAAAAAATTGTGGATGGGGTTTGTTCTTGTTTGAAAGTTTTTTTGGAGGAGATAGCCAGT
Source organism: Troglopedetes dispersus (assembly GCA_027744215.1). NCBI lineage: Eukaryota > Metazoa > Arthropoda > Collembola > Entomobryomorpha > Paronellidae > Troglopedetes > Troglopedetes dispersus. Next base: position 1,186 of record JAHZNF010003491.1, on the reverse strand, counting down.
CACTAATGCAAAGTTAATAATATTAGTTGAGACAGGCAAGTTAAGTTGGGTTAAGTGTCTGCTTGATTTGATTTAACTTGACTTTATTCGATTGGCTTAAATTATGGATGGGCTTTCTCCTCTCCAAAAAAATTGAGATTGTGCCGCTCTGGAATAGAAACATGCACTTTTTCCTGAGAGTTTTCAACGGGTGCATGAAATCAGTGCAATATATGATAACACATGTTCCACATCATTTTTATACACAGTCTGGGTGGTGAGACGAAATATTATTTACTGCATCAGAGCAGATCGATTCCGGAATAAAAATGGGAGTTGATTTTAATGTGTGCATATTTCATCCTCAGAAAAAAATCCAAATTACAGGAAGGCATGAACTATCCCTACAAAGAATCCCCCTTATTTTATTATCGTCATCATAATAATAACTGTACATCAAATCAGTGTAGTGTGCTCTTTTAAACTAAAAATATTTTTTTGGCTGCGCTCAACAACAGTTTTTTGAAACAGCTTTTCTTTAACATGTGGCATGATGGAGAGTTGTAGTAAAAAAATAAGTACACAATTTTATGTTTCGAGTCGACTAATATAACTCGATATCAAGGTAAATTCACGGCTTGCATGAGAATGAGCGATTGGAGAGGTGCGATTAAAGAGTGACCATTTCAGGTGAGTCATTAATTCACCATGAAGTTATTGATCTGGCTCGGTCTCGTTTTTTTTCGTGTTGGTCGTACTAAGCATTTCGTGTTCACTATATTTTTTGCGGCAGCAGTCGCAGTTCTCTTGGACTACTTAACACACGCCATGTCTACTTAAACACATTATATCAGAAAAAAGGCTTGAGTTAATATGAAAAAAAAAACTTCACTTTACTAAAAATGGTTATAAGCCAGCTGACTATGAGAGCGAAGTATGACGGCTATGATGATGACGATGGGAACGAAAAGTGAGTGGTACAAGTGGTGTTTTAGACTAATCGTGGTGACTCAAGAGTGAGTGATAGAGAAATTGAGAAAGGAAAGGATACACATATAAAAATGATAAAAAATTATGCCTGCAGCACTTTATAAAAACCATCATTAATCATAGAAGAGACATTACGCACTACCATTTGGGTGTTCACAAAAATCTCGAATGACAAGCAAAAGCTTGAAAGTCTTTTTGAAGTGTGTGTTACTTACGG
>JAHZNF010003490.1:0-29375 GCA_027744215.1 Troglopedetes dispersus | reverse complement strand
CGGATTGTAACCAATTTTTTCACGCGTTATCATAATGCCCAAATTAGACCTGGGATTGTTTATGGACAAAATCCGTTAAGCGCAAATATGCCATAATGATGAAATGCATTGAAATTTGGCATACATGATCCCCAAGTCAATTGGAAGTTTACAACGGCCTTTATGTAAAAAATGGTCACGCGCTGAGGCCGTTATAACGGTAAACATAAGCGCGCCAAAATTAATCATAAGTGATTCCCAAGAAATACGTATAGCCTCTGATTGTGCATTGCATCAGTGGAACGTGCCCAATGGTGATCAAGGCAATTTATCACATACACAGGAGTCACCAGATGATAGATTACATGCGCAGTAGTCACCAGATGATAGAACACATGCGCAGTGGTCATCAGATGATAGATCACATGCGCAGTAGCCACCAGATGGTAGATCATATGCATTGTATTGTCCTGTAGCAGTCATATTCGTGTCTCATTTTATGTAATATTTGCATGGAATGCAGCCCAATTTTGATGTTGTTGCTGCCCTCAATGCTTATTCACCATATTTTGCTAGATATTTCTGCACTTCGTGGTCCTCTCCATTTTTCTAAAATGTTATTACCGTTCCTTTTCTCCTGTTTTCCCCGGAAGAACGTCCTTCCTCTCCCATTTCTTCTGTCTTTTTCTTGTCCCATTTCAAATTAAATGGGAATCTGGGGAATTTTTCCTTGCCCGTATATATTTTCACAGAGAATTGGAAAGGAGAAAACAAGAGAAGTGTCTGACTAAAAAAACTATATATAAGTGAAACGGAGTTCTAATAAAAGGCAGGTTTTCCACTATTTCCTAAAAAATACTTAGACATGTACATATTTATATTTTCTCTCGGAAAATTCAACAACAAAGAAGTACTCAAAGTTGGAAGGAGAATCATGACGAGATGAGACTCTCATCATTTTGAAATGAGTGTGTAACGTTGCTGACAGGCATTTCACCTGCAAACGAAGAAAGAAAAGGAGAAATCTCCAGCAAAAAAGGAAGCAGAAGAACAAGAAGCCAGTCATGCAGGAGCAGCAGCGTAGCCAACAAGCTTATCACATTATTCTCTATACCTTGAAAAAAAAAAGATGGGAAGAGAGAGGAAATGAAATAGCGTGGGGGAAAAATATAAAGGGAAAAATGGGCACAATATTCACTATTGTGTAGGTACATAGTTGGGAGTAGAGAAAGATAGACAAGAGGACTTCAGCAAACTCCATGAAAATTGAATGTAATGGAATCAGCATCGTCGTCGTCATCATCATCATGTTCCTCCTCAACATCCTAAAAAAGGAACATACAACAACAACAACAGCCAGCAAACAACACACGGACTTCTTTTTGTATGTACCCATATATATATTTCTCTTTTCCGCGAAAAACTCCTTTTCCTGAAAATATAGTTGTAAAATTTTGGTATGTGAATTTTTTCCTCCGCAACAAAAATCATAAATGGAGGGAAAAAGTGGGTCTCCTTAGTGTGGACGTGGTACGCGTTCCTCCTGCTATTTTTTGTACTTTTATCATACCTTCCAGTTTTTTGTTCTTTTCTCTATATTTTTGCTGCGAAGTCAGCAAAGTGAAGATTGTAGATTGAAGTTCTGTTCTTTTTGGATTTTTTCTTCTTCACTTTGTGCATGTCGCGCAATCTTTTCTCTCTTCTCCGTTGTTTTTTCTTCTTCTTTTTTTTCTCTTCAATTCTTTTGTGAAAACGGAGGAAGAAAAAAGTGAACCATGAAATTTTAGTAGAATGACGATAATCACGATGATGATGATGATGACATACAGACACAATAAGAGAGGAAAACTGTGGAAAAAGCAAGCGTTAATATAACAAAAGCATTAGCGAGAAAAAACCACGAGAAAAAAAAACTAAGCAGTGAGCGGCCACCAGCACAAAAAAGCACACATTTCAGGTTTGCTTCTGCTTGTGCCTACTGTGCACTAAAATTTTTTTTTCTCAAGTCAGTTCACTCTCTCTCGATACTGCTCTGGCGTAACACTGTGACCGTCATAATAAGGGAAAATACCACCGACCAAAGATAGATGGATGGGAAGGAAAAAGCAACGCAACACAACAACAACCACTTCACTTTAGGCTTTTTACTCGGCTCTTCTTCGTTTTTTAAAGAAACATAAAATATGGATATATATAGCGCTTTATTATTTTTTATTATTATTATTTTTCGTGCCTTTTGCTCAAAATCTTTTTGGGTAAAGTGCTGTGCTGTGTGATATGCCTATCTTCATTCTCTCCGCTGCCTTCCTTGCTTCCTTCCTCTTTCCCTCCTCCTCCACCTAAATTCCTCCCGACATGCTTTTACTTTTTTTTCCACTCTCTCATCTTTTTTCTTGCCAGCATACTTTTTGACTTTTTATATTTGTCGGCGCAAAAAATATGAATCATGGTTTTTATCATCATGATGAAATGCATGCATGCATACATCATCCATCCATTCCATTAAACAGTTCCCACACACGATACTGCCGCACACAGCAGAGAGGAAAAAAATGAAGCATAAGTGAATGCGACATGACACCACACCAATTTTTACCAGCAGGACGATTATTATTGTTCTGTACCACATGAAACAAAACCACGACGAGATGAGGAGAAGACGAAATGGAGGGGACATGAATATTTCAGGAGGAAAAGTCTCCAGCTCGGAGCTACCACAGAAATGTGAAGCAGGCAAAATGTATTTTTCTCATTTATTTTTTCTGCATGTTTTCGGGGAGTTGTGAGAAAGTTATAGCACACTCCCTCCTTTCACTACCATTGACACATAATTTTTGGAATCAGAACAGAGCCTGGACTCAGATATGTCTTGTTGGTATGCGCCCTGCCCTTGCACCCATTTCCATCTACATTTATGTTTTTGGCCACATTGTCATCGCGTTCTGTGTTTTGAGTGATGTGGGCTACGTGCTCATGCTCTTGCGCTACTCTGCTGGTGTCAAGATGAACGAGCCAAGCTCAACCACCGACTGACTCACTTTATTATCATCTCGTTTTCACGAAGACAAAAGCGAAAAGAAAAAAAATTGGCTAAAAACTCTGCTCCATCAAGATGCAGATACGCGTTGAGAGAAGCAGGAGGATGTTTTCCGTACATTTTCACTTTTCCTCCTTGCTCTTCTCATCAGGTCACAGCTCCTCCTGTTGCCGGGAGGGAACTTGTAAAAGCATTAGATTCTCACAGTTGCTCACGTACACACTATACCTACGTAATAACAAAATGTATGATTATTCTATCAAATGAACATGTCCGTATATTGTCACTGCACTATTATTACAACATAATACACATACATGCGGTAGTACAAATTGGTAGAAAAATGTACAGGCAAGGCAGCGGTAACCCAAGGCAGAGAAAATTGGCTCAATCGGCTGCTGTCGACAGTGTTTACCCGGCCGGGACGCAACGGCATCCTTCGGGTATTTCGCCCGTTTTTTTATAAAGGCATGGCACACTTTGTCCTCCCGTCCATTGTATCAGATGTACACACACACACACATAACTCGACAAAATATATTAGGCTACCTTATACCTGCTCTAATAATATAATGTTATGTATTGCATTTTACTTTTCAACATTCCTTGTCTCCACTCTTTATTCATGATCATCATTGTTGATGATGATGATGCCATTAGCATTATTACTACTAATATTATACTTGTTATACTTCTGGAAAGAATAAGAGTTATATGGGCTTGTCAGGTACCATGTTCCACTCGTTCCAGAGTCGCCACTAAAGAAAAAAACTGTTTTCTTCTAATGTCATCATTTACATTAAAATGATGAAATAAAAAATCCTCACGTTTTTACCCTCCGCGTTTCTTCTTTCTCTGGCTATTTTTTCCTTCGTTTTGCTCTTCTCCTGGAAAAAATAAATGAGCGGAGAAAATATAATGTTGGGGAAAAAGTGATGATCCATTTTCATCATCCACATCTTTCTCTTTTCATATTCATCATGTTCCACATAGAAAATAATAATGATAATCATGGTAAAAAAAACCTGAGGGAAAAGGAAGGACTTCTGGGTAAAGCCGGGATAGTACATCCACACACAAACACAAAAGAACTTTTTTCATCCTCGTCATCATAATCATTACCATCCTTCAAAACAATAACATTTTTTCTCCCTACAAAAGTGTTGGAGCACAGGTATGCCTTAATTTATGAAGGTACATATATGTATATATACGTGGACGTATGTGGTGGTGCAGTAATGAATTACTTTTATTTTCATCGTAAAAACCGCACTATATCCTTTAGCCAGAGTGATGTTCCGGTGCACACCGCCGCTCCTTCCAACATCAATTAATTTTCATATATATTTTTTATGCACAAGTGCTCGGAACAATCAAGAAAAGCGCTAGTGTGTGATTTTTTCCTCCACCCGTCCTCCTTTTACACACAAGAATGAATCAGGGTTTGTTCAATGAGAAGATAAAAGGAAGAAGATAAGAGAGAAGAGCCCATGCCATCATCGTAAAACTTATTTTTAAGTGAGCGCAAACACAAGAAGCAACCGATAGTCTTGTGTGTTGTGTGTGTGTAGTTCTCCGATGTATCTAATTTTTTCTCGAAGACACTGCTCTTCCTCCGACAGTATTTTGCAATATGCAAATATAATACAAGAAGAAAAAAACGGAAGAGAGCATCTAAAAAGCTTTAGTACTTAGCTTAAATATCAAAAGTTATTGGCTTTTTTCCTTCGTATATTTTTCTGTGTTGCTTGCTTATTTTTCCCTTTCACAGCAGGAAAGAGGAGAGGGAGCAGCAGAAGAAAATTAGTGGAACAAAGTTTTCGAGCCAGGTTCGCTGGCTTCAACTTATAAAATAAAAACGGTGAAGAGAAGAAAAAAGGAAGGAGAAACGATCGAAGGAAAATGTTGTGTGCCTATATTGCACACGCATACACTACTACTGTACATACTGGTATTATTCTCCAACTTTTTCTTCCTCGCAATAAAGTGTATGCTGCTCCAACAGTGGAAATATTTCTCCTCCATTTATATAGACACAGTGTAGAAAAGCTTATGGTGACCATATACATTATGCATGTGATACTTTGTCGAGAGAGAAGAAAAGATAGACGCTCGTGAAGAAGTAGTAGCTCAGCAGTCCCATGATACCGATACGACTAGAGCATAGAAGGGAAGCATACTTTAGCACAAGAAAGACTAGCACTCCTCCAGTTTTTTCGCGCTGGTGGTGATGGTGTTGTTGGAAGAAATGGAAGTTGTGTCCAACTCTATTTTATTTCTGGGTGTGTACATATAATGCAGATCCTAACTTTTACTGCTTCAAACTACACCATCTCCTCCACGTTTTTCCCTCCAATCTACACTGCCACTCCATTACGTTTTTCCTTCCAACGACGAAAAACATAATATTCCTCTACTTTCGCTCTTTCTTCGCTATTTTTCCTGCTCAAAACTTCTCCTCCTCTTCTTTTATCCTCTCTCCCTCTGTCTACTGTGCAGTCTCATATGTGCACACTCACACAGAAGTATGTTCTGTATACACATGCAAAACTATGCATTACATTCTTTCCCTACAAAAAATACATATTATACATAACATATTCCTTTGGAAGAATAGTCCAAAAAACTACACTCATAAAAAACAATTTTGGGATTGCATCACGATAAAAAACTATGTTATATAATATTGTATAATACACATTTATGGAGAAACCACTAGCGCAAAAAATCCACTATAAAAATTCTTTTCTCACTATTATCGCCGTTCTACTACATACTTCCAAGAGAAAATGTTTGAGAAAAGGGCTTACGCGAAAAAATGAGTAAAGTGTAGCGATATTCACCCTTCTCCAATTTCCATCTTGTACAAAGGCTGCCTCAACATTGAGACCTACACTTCTTGTTCTGGTGGCACTCTTCTGCTGGTGGTGATATAATAATGGGATAGTTATAAAATACACACTGTATAATCATAGTTGAAGAAGTGAAGAAAAGTATAGTATTTTTTGGCTAGTCCCCGTATATTTCCCAACCATTATTATAGATCTTTGTGTAGTACTAGTCGGGTATCTCGGAAGTAATATTTATGTAGCAAAAAAAGTTGAGCCACCACTACTACCACCATCACCACACCATCATCATGGTCATATAGTCATGATCATATCATCATCATCGTCCACAACAAAAAAAAAACACGGAGTATAGTAAAGAAATAGGAGAGAGCGAGAGAAAGAACGAGAGTAGAATATTATCGTTTACAGAGGAGACACACACACAAACACACTAGTTGTGCAAAAAAAAAATTCGAGAGCAGTGGCAGTCAGTTTTGTTGGTTGTGGAGCGCCTAGTATAGGTATATAAGCTTTTTTGTACAACTCTGCTAATAAATAAATAACGTATTATTCTTTTTTATTTTATTATTATAGAAAATAGATTTGCATAGAAGGGGAAATAAAGTAGAACTTTGTTTTTTGGGGAAGGAAGCACCCGCTTATCTGCCACATCAGAAGTTTCGCGTCTCCGTTGCATTTTATTGCCAGAAGCGGAGGAGAGAATAAAAACGAAGAGAGATCGATGCGTTCATAATGAGAGCAATATAATTATACACGAAAGTGAGGAGTCTGTAGAGTTTCAAAATACGACTGAATAATTTTTTGGCAGGTTGCCTTCCTCAACTTTGTGGTTGTGGGGAAAAGGAGGAAGTTAGGAAGAAAACAAGACAGAACAACACACAGAAAAAACCTGACCACCCACTGTGTGTGGACACCTAGAAGCAATTATATAGTGACACGGACACCAAACAAAAATATAGTATAGGAAGTGTATCTTCATTTTTCGCAGAACTATCGTCCTAATGCATAATATACATTTTGTGCGAAATAATTGCAATTTTATCCAGATCATTAGCCAAGATTGAGCGAAACATTTAGAAGGAAATTAGTGTCAGTTCATTTAATGCGCTGTTAATGGTGATCTAAATACATGAAACACATTTGGAGAAAGGAAAACAGAGTGATGAGTGATTGAAGCCACCACCTGCGCTCAATTCGCAAAAGACCGTGTCCAGCAAATATCTTGCTTTGTCTTGAATCAGACCTGCCTTGGATAGTGTCCGGTCCAAAAGTCTTTTATAGTAATTATTAATGTCTCACTTGAACTGACACATGAAATTTATATAGATTGACCTGGTCTGAAAAACGAACTGTATATTTTCCAGCGGAACAAGTGAGAATCATTCATTCGTGGTCATTGCTATTCTCAGCACCATCATCATCATCGTCATCAACATCGTGAACCAATGACACCGGTGGTTTTCTTTCTTGTTCATTGATAACCCACTAAGTATGTTACGGGAAAGTGCGCTACTGCATTAGTGAAACATTTTTTGAAGTACATAGATCGAGCAAACAGTTTATTATTTTTTTCTTTTTGGTCAGTAAAAAATAATATGAAAAGGAAAGCACACTAATATTAATAAAAGCGAGGCAAATAAAGACACCCAGAAACAAAAAGGTCGAGGAAAGCAGAGAAAGGGAGCAGCGATGAGAGCGTAAATCCGAACAAAGTCATAACGAGAGTAACAAGGAAAAATTATGTGCACATATAATATGCATGTGAGCAAGTGAGCCAGACTTTGCTGAGTGTGTATGTGTGTGGTTGTTGAGTTGGAAATATTTTTGAGCTCTCCCATATGTACCTCTTCCCGTCGACTTGTTCTTCTCGCTATTGATGTTGTTTGGCTGTTGTGGTGTGTGCGACCAAAAAAGTAAAGTTTTTTTTGTCAGCATATTCTCTTCACTCTCGTTCTCACAGAGAAGTTGTACACAGTTGTGCATAGTGCATCATCGCATCTTCAACATCCACCCCAGTCTCTCCATATATCCATCCATATGCATAGTAATTACTTGACTACATATGTACCAAACCTGCGAAGCTGAGAATGAGGATCAGGTACTATTTTTGATTTTTTTTTCCTTCACAACAGTCTTCACAAGTCACCAGCTGCAATATAGAATCAGCAGTGAAACACTAGATTCGACCAAAAAAGAACCTCCAATTCTTTCGCATGTAAAAATATATTTAAAAAATAACAACACAAAATAGCTCTCTTCAAGGTGATAAGCCACAGGAAAGTGCAAGTGAGGAAGGAATACAAAAGATTACAGTGCTCGTATAAAAGAGGGAGAGAGAGAGAAATCATAACAAGTCTCTGGTCAGGCACGACAGGAATCAAGAAATCCAAAATAAGAATACTATATATGATAAAATAATTGGAGGGAAAAAAAAAGTAATAACTTAAACTTATTGATTCATAATAATTCTTTGAGAGCCGTAGTGGATACCTTCACATGATTGTTGTGCAACTCCAATAAAATATATTATTTTCGTGGTGTGCTCTGCTGCTGCTTATAAGAATTGTTACGAGAGACCATTTGTCCTTGTTCGGCCGATTAATGTTATTGAAATTTTTTAGAGGCATCATCAAGAATGACTGACTTTGCCAGATGGAGCGTAAAGATAGATGAGATGTGAAGCTGACTGGGACAGAATAAAAGTGAGCGTGTGTATGTGCGTGTGTTCAAGAGCTGGTGATTTTTAAGTGTTATCCTGATCCGATGATTATCAGCATATGAGTGACGTACGGTGATGATCATGCTGACCACCACCACTCGGCGGCAACCAAAGGATCTGCGACAACAATTAGTGTAGTGGGTGTCCCCCCCAGTCAATTGTGGACGCAGTGACGAAATCTGTTTTTTTTCTTCTGAGCTAATAATTCCTACTCTGAAAGCAACCAGAAGTGGTCGGGATTTACCTATGTACTGGGTGGCGTCACTCCGCCGAACTATGCAAAACAAAGTTTTATCAGGGAAGATAGTGTAACCACAAGTTTTGTGGAAATACAGTTATTATTAATTATTAAAAATGTGATTTGATCCTGACGAAGGAGAGATAATGGTGGACTTGGTGTCATCATGTAGTGAGAAGTGGGTGATATGTAGTAGTATATCGCTATAAATACAACAAGTCCATCTTAATTTTTTAGCTGCTGACAGCATAAGGGAATTTTCGCTGGTTTTAATTCAATGAAAAACACCGTCATTTAGTAGTAACATGCCACGGCCAATTCATATTTTGTGTGCATAATTAATCACGGTGATGGTATAGTGTTCTCCTCGCTGCTGTTTGTCCATTCTGGATGTGTGTCCAGAATAGAAGTAATAAATGCTATAGCTTCTGTTCTATTATCTTTGTGAGAGTGAACAAATGTATTATTCGAGGGAAGAAGACACACGACGACACATATTATGTCGCTCCATAAATAACTAACTACCTCAAATCAATACACAAAATCTAAAATAGAAGTGCGGTGCGGTGAGTGTCGAACAAGTTTCATGCTGACCAAGAGTATCGAAAATAAATTGAGTCACACACAAAATATTATTACATTACATGCCACAAGGGTAATGGATAGCTAGTCGTTTCCTCCTACACAAAAACTTTCAGTTTTAATAACCAACGGGAAATATAGTCGTAGCAATATTTAATGGAAGAATGTCACAGAGGTTCCGGTAGCCCAACATAATTCTCTCGTCACACTTTTCAACATAAAGCAATCCTATAATTTTTGTTTCTCCAGCGAGTACAATTTATATATATGTATTCTTTTTATGAAACGGAAACTAGTCGTGCGTAACACGTAATATTCAATTTCTTTCTTCAACGATCCTAACAAGCGAGTTATTGATCTCTCCCAACTCAACGACGTTTTTTCTCGAAGGAGGAGTCCTCTTATCTCGATATTTTTATTAGTGAAATTAAATAGTCAAGTGTTTGTCTTCGGTGCTTCTTCAGAAAAAATGGCGATGAACGCGACCACTCGATTTAGTGACAATTACGAGCTGAAAGAAGAGCTCGGGAAGTAAGTGCCACTCTAAAAAGAAGTTTGTATGACATCTACTTATCTTTTGAAATGTGAACTTTCACTCATTATTTGTTCACACTTGTTTCTCAGGGGAGCGTTTAGTATTGTCCGGCGATGTGTGCAAAAATCAACAGGACTGGAGTTTGCTGCCAAAATCATTAACACCAAAAAATTATCCACAAGAGGTACACGAATTAATCAATCGTTTTATTGATAAAATGTATGGAGGAAACAGAGGGGTTGTTATATTCCCCTTTAATAATCTCATGACAGGAATAATAAAGATTGTTATTTGCTCGACTGCTAATTTTTTCCAGACTTCCAGAAATTGGAGCGGGAGGCGAGAATATGTCGGAAGCTACAGCATCCTAATATAGGTAAGTTCCAATCCATATTTTTATAGCGGTATATTAGCACAATTTCGCGAACAAAAATCGTATTACTTCCATTGCTCCTTTTTTATTGCGTTAGTGTATCTGAAAAAGGCACCGTATGACCACCTGTCTCCTACTCATTTTCGTATACATAGTATTTATTTGATATCAACCCACAAGTTGGTACCCTGACAAAGCATAATATATTTTTGGTATTAGAATGGATGCATAACGAATACTTGTTAGGCATGCATGTAAATTAGGGAACATACCACGTGTAGTATTTTTTTGCTCCATATTATTATTTTATATTTTTTTTCTCTCCTTTGAGCCATATATACATACTGCTTTTATGAACACGATTGTAAATATTCGCGTTTTGTGAATCCTCTACAAAATAAAACGTCGGACAGAACCACTGCTTTAGTTGCAATTAGGCTATCAAACTGACATCGCATATCACCTACCTGCGCCCTATTTGTTACATATTGGCAAGACGGAGCAGTAAAATTATATTGAAAGACATATTTCTTCTCTCCATATTTCACAATCATAGTTTTGGATCTTGGCCTAAATACCTTTTATATACCTTTACCTTACCGAACGTTATTCTTTTTTTGGCCATCCTTTTGTGTGAACGCGTATAATACGTAAGTATCTAATTTTTTCTTTGCCGACGGATTGGTTCACGATCAGAACTTTTATTTTCTTCTCTGTCCTTTTTTCCTCTTCTGTGCTCCTTCCACTTTCTTCTCGTTCCTACAAACCAAATGGCCAAAGATAGTCATTACAATCAAAGCCAATAATATAATGACAGATATTATTATGGGTCATATTAATATCTAGGTGCATGCAAACACAAATCTACTAGAGTAATATAGAATCACCTTTTAGATATGGAAACGGTAGGAACGCACGGCACACGTGAATAATGAGGACTTCTCTTTTGAAGCCTTTTTTCGGTGAACTCTGTTGAGCAAAAAAAAATTATTCCGAGAAAATAGAAAAGTTTTATTTCTCATTCGTGAAGAAACAACTGGAGAGAAAAGGGAAAATGTAATTATTATGCGCATACGGAATGAGCTTTTCCTTTCTGTTTTACTCTTCCATGTCTGTTTTTTGCTGGCCTTTTTGGGGCTGGTCAAATATAATCGTAACATCGAAATGGTGCACGTTCTCCCGATGGCTTTCCAGATAGATAGCGACGAGGATTGAGTGAGAAAGGCATGGAGACATATATGAAACGATTGGTGCACCGTTGTTGATGATGATGATGATAATGTCATGTCTTACAACTGCCACTGGTAAAAAACATACTACTCTTGGAGCTGGCAAAATGTTCCAGAAGTACACACATACACAACATGTCATGTTGCATGATGTGTCCATCCATCCACCTCACAAGACTGGTATTCACCTTCTCCCAAAAAAAAACTACAAAAGTGAGCCACCACCACCATCACGATTTTCTTCCAGAGAAATGTAATATGTATACACCGTGCCAATAGTTCATTGTCATTTTTCCTCCCTTCATGCTGTAATTGATGATGACGACGATCATGATGACATTGTAGGAGAAACCAGCCCCCCCCAAAAAAAATGTTTCACTTTGTTGTTAGTACTGTGACGTGGCACACTCGGAAATATTTTTGTCGCTGAGGATAAGACCGTACCGCCCTTGGTTGTCCTCCTCTTCGTTGCTAAATCCAGGTTGACGCTTGATTGACTCTGTATGTATGAAGGATTTTACCTGGACACATCATTTCACCAATAAAATGTCTACACTGGTGGAAACATTATTTTACACCATAAGTTCTGCAATCCTGGTGTATAACCTTATAAGTTAATAAAATGGGAGTATCGATGTAACAGGATTATCTTGTGATGGCACGGTGGCATTCCATTGGCATGCGTGAACTGACGGCACACAAAGTGATGAAAAATAACATAAGGCTTTCATTGCGACATAATCGGATTATTATTATTATATATGTTCTATACATGTGGATAAAGCGCACTACCGTATCCCTGATCACTAAAATGTACGTGTCTTTCTTTTTGTGTCTATATTTTTTGTACTCCACTTCAAACAATGTGTCCACCTTGTGGAATCCTTCCTGGAATGAATAACAGTTCGTCTTCATGACAGTATCCAAGAAGAGAGTTTTCATTACCTCGTTTTTGACTTGTAAGTGGACACACCCCGTGTCACCCCAAAGTTCTCACTACACATTTTTTTTCTTAGAAGGATGTACAAATTTACAGACTGTATGTAAATGATTGACAAATGGATGAAGGATAATTGACACTTTTTGAAGGGAGATATTCTTTTATCAGAATAAAGATTGACGATTTTGTTTGTTGTTTCTCCATTGAACAGAGTGACGGGTGGAGAGTTGTTTGAAGATATTGTAGCTCGTGAATTTTATAGGTAAGTTTCGATGCATTAAAATGCCTCTCATAAGAAACAATGATTTTCTAAATGGAGGACAAAATGTAAGGAGGAACGTTTCCGTCGACATTTGAAGTCGTGGCAGTTGCAAGTTACAACTGACATGCCATACGTTTTTCACGGAGCTCCTCCTTATATGTATTGAATCAAATGAAAGAGTAAATATTTAAATTATCCAACTTGGGACAAACAGTAAAATTTTGTTTTTTTTATATTTTTATAAAGTGAGGCTGATGCTAGTCATTGCATTCAGCAGATTCTTGAGAGTGTCAATCATTGTCACACGAACGGAGTTGTTCACCGAGATTTAAAGGTATTCAATTTGATGAGACCTATTTTTATTTCTGTGATAAGTTGCTTTTAAAAAAGTCGTGACAATTGGATTATTTCGTATTGATCTGAGTGGCATTTCTCAAACGAAGAGTTTGTGGTGAGCACAAGTAATTTTTGTTTGCTGATACGAGTGTGTTTTTTATAAAATAATAATAATAAATATACATTAATTGTAAAAATATATTGTGAAATGATATATTTTTGTATTTATTTTGGATGCCAGGCTATTTGAGTCCTGAAGTGCTCAAGAAGGAACCCTACGGAAAGCCTGTTGATATTTGGGCTTGTGGTAATTCGCCAAAAAATAAAAGTGGAGCGTTGTTTGCTCCTCTCTGGTAATTTTTGTCCAAGTTTAGTGGTGCGGTGCTAATTGGGAATTTGGTTTGCGTGCAGGTGTGATTCTGTATATATTGTTGGTGGGCTATCCTCCATTTTGGGATGAGGACCAACATAGGTAAGGGATCCAATTTACCCCCAACGAAATTCATGAGGATCAAATGTTGAGGATGGCGGTGTAAAAATGAAAATATGCTGAATTATGTGTATCTAATCACATATATTGAACACAGGCTCTACGCTCAGATCAAGGCAGGTGCTTACGACTACCCCAGTCCGGAGTGGGACACGGTCACAGCAGAGGCGAAGAATCTTATCAACCTCATGCTCACTGTATGTTAAGTACTTTATTATTACTAATTTTATTTTAAAATATTTAAGACATTTAACGCTCATGCCCGCTCCTTCAAAAGATTTCATTCCAACTCCAAAATCCCCCTTACGAACCATTTTTAACAAACCGTCCCTGCTTCAAAATCAAAGAATTAATAATTATTGTTAAAGAAATAATGAATATTGTAGTATAAACAATGTTGTAACGCATGTTATTTTTTCCACGATTTGCTCCATCATCATTGCCATCCATTCCAACTTCTGACGAACGTCTAACTGAACTAGGTTAATCCCAACAAGAGAATCACCGCAGCCGAGGCACTCAAGCACCCATGGATTTGCGTAAGCATCAATATCATTATTGTCAGAAATATATTCTATCGTCACTGCACAATTATCGTCTGCAATAATTTCATAATATTTTGTGCACAGCAACGAGAACGCGTGGCTAGTCTTGTCCACCGGCAAGAGACTGTTGACTGTCTCAAGAAATTCAACGCCAGACGGAAACTAAAAGGAGCCATTCTTACCACGATGCTTGCCACTAGAAATTTTTCGAGTAAGTATTTGCAGAAATAGTTCAGCACTCTCAAAAGTACTTAAATTTGATAGAGCAAAGACAGGAAATGATTTTAGTGATTTTGTCTTCCCGTGAAGCGCGGAGCATAGTGAACAAAAAAGGTGAAACAGGTGGTACGGGCTCACTCACCTCGGCGTCCGGCTCGCAAGTGAAGGAGTCCACGGGTAAGCTATGTTACTTGTGAACTTCAAGCTGCTACTAAATTATGGCATCTCTTCACCTCTCTCTCTCCATCTCTCTCTCTCAAATTCACTTTCGGTACTTGAAATATGGTAAGTAAGGGAGTTGACATTTGGTAGATGTGACAGTGTTTGTAATAACTGAAAAGTGAGAAAAAATGGGCAGTATACGTAAAATACTTAGAAGCACAATACGTAGTAGAAAATGGGAAACTTTGGCGTTACCAATATCCTGGTGATGGGCGCCATGGTCGTTGAGGACTGCGTTCATCACTCAGTCATCACATAGTCATCCTCAAATTCACCAGGGTCTGAAGGAGTTACCCGTCAAACCCATGAGCAACTTCGTCATGATGTAAGCAATATAACATATTATTATTACATAGGAATTAATTGACCAGTTAGTTAACCCGCAAATAAAGTTGAATTTATTTTGTACTTAAAAAAATTAATCTAATTGAATAATCTTATGTCGTAGTTTGCAGTCATTCTCGGGAATTTGGACATAGAGCTCTATTTTCGTGCTCTGAGGTTTTTCTATCCTCTTACTTACCTGAAGAACAAAGGTACCCTGGCTTCGCCTATGTTGAAAAGGAAGCCCTGATGAAATCAGAAATTGCTGAACGAAGAAAGAGATGCCGTGATTAGATCCCCTCATATCCAACGAAAATCAGATTTCCAAGAGGAATTATGAAAAACTGCCAGTTAAATATACTATGAGAATTTATGGGACACCTCAAAAGTATCAGAAATCAAGCATTAAATCAGGACCAGTTCAGACAATTAAACCGATTGTCCATTACGGCACCAAAAGGCGATAACCTCGCAATTTCTCGAAATATCACGATAAGCTTGCCTGAAGTTGGTGTAAAATTCGACGTTTGCGTTTTGACGGGAACTTCAGGGTAAGACTGATTACTTTTTATTACATTTCACATTTTTAAACAAAAGACGATAAGGAATTTATTGAAACAACCAGATAAAACGCTTTCTTATATTTATCTCCTAATATAATGTTTTTTTTATTAAAATTTAGGCGCTTTACTGGAGGAAGATTCAGAAGAAGGATTCCCTGAGTATTGGTTTTATTATATAATTTTGATCCATAATGAAAGCTACACCTGGTATGGTGCCTACAAACTTAAGAATACCAACGGTGGTGATTTGAGTATATGTAGAGTGAAATGAAAGTGCAATACGCGAAGCTGATCCCACATTTTCCCATGTTTTTTAAACATTTGGAGCCTCACCTCACGCGCACTGACCTTGTCCCTAGAGCAGGCAACATGCTGTATCAAGTATCACTCCAGCTTCACGACTACGAAAAACAGAGAGAGGGAAGATAATGAGAGAGAGACGCATCCTTAAAAATATATATGAAAGGACTTATTTCTTCTTCAGCGGCATCTTATCAAAATTATATTGGCAGATTGGCACGTCTTATTTGTTGTGATTCACTGGGAATGTGAAACATTAATAAACAATTTCTTTGTTTCAGACTCTTCCACAACCATCGAAGATGATGACGTCAAAGGTTAGTCCGCCCGTCTTTCACTTTCTTTCTCTCTCTCGTAAACGATAGTTTTCTCTCTTGTCTTCTTCATTCTCAATCTGAATCAATCATTCCAATATTTCACTAGTCCTTTTAATTACTTCTTCCATACAAGAAAGTTTTGAACATTTATTGATATGTATATACGTATATATCACGTATGTATGTATACCAGTCACTAGCCAAAACAATTTATTATTATTATTATTATTCACAAACGGAAAATAATTCGTATATCTCTCCCGTAAAAAATTGAGATTTTTCTAGTTTAAATATCTACATCAATGAATATACTTATAGTTGTCGTTGCTCTCGTTCAAAAGTATAATAATCTTTTATTACGTACTTAAGATAACACTCTCAAAGATTTTGTTGCTTGTTCAAGAATTTTCCAACTTATTCAATTCTTGAAACTTATCACACACTTTTTCTCTCTAATAAAATATGCAAAAAGATCACCAATCATTTCATTGTTTTTTTTTTGTTCGTTACAAACTTATATTCTCGTAGTGGAGTTGAGATTTTTTTTTCCTAAAAGAAAACTCTCGTTGTTTACTTTAATCGTAGATTGTTGTTCCTTCTTTCGTTTTTTTACATGTTGACGTATTGTTGGTTGTTGTTGTTTCCTGTTCAAATAAAAAAATATAGTATTTTACTGGAAGTGAACATTCCAGTAGTTGTTTTTCATTTTTCTTTGCCTCCAGAGTAGAGTAAATGAACACGTTTTTTCGTTCACTGACAGATATACGTCAATAAAAGGCAGCCAAAAAAAATTTTCAAAGCAAAAAAAAATTTAGCTTCCGATCAGTTTCTGAGAAGTTATTCTTTTCTCTCTTTGAAATTTAACCTGAGTTGAAACTAACTAGATCCTTTGTGTATTTTTAAGTTCACAATTTTAAAACTCTGGTATCTCCATTTTGTAATCTAAAAGGGAATTTTTTTGTGTTTATAATTAATACCTGTGTACACAGAACAACTGTAAAATATTGTGCTTAAGTTTTATTGATTAAGGCAGTACAAAGAAAATGATATTAACCATTCTGATAGTTTAATCGAAAACATATTTTATAGTTTTTCCGCCTCTCACCTTTGTCCAGTGTTAGCGACAAGTGTATACGTGAATAATAATTGAAACGTGGTTTCAAAAGGGTGTGTTAAAATGTATAATTGCCTCTCTGTTACGAAAAAAGGAGAAGCGGGCATTCAAAAATCAGTTTGGGCCCGTTTTAATCTCTTATTTCTTTACTACTTCATTTCATTCGATTGTTTTGCAATATTTCTTTTTAAATTTTTGATGAGGACTTGAATAGAAAAACTTTTGCCTACAATTTTTACTTATACTTATTACGTTGTGTTTTTTATGTGTGGAATGACGTGATGTTTGCTCATCGGAAGTGAAGTGTTAAGTTTTGCCAGTTGCTTTTTTCAAGTGTGATCAGTAACAGTAGTTATTGTTATACTCATCATGCAATGCATGCTTTTTTTTTTTAAATACTAACATCTTTCGCATGGTCATGAAGTGAAACCTCTGCTTCTTATTACTAGGTAGTGATTTAAAGTCGTCGTTAAGATTGAGGACGTGAATGATTGAGTTGAGTGAAATGGTTCTTTCCACCCACACGCATCATGATTCGATATATCTCTATATATTATTATTATGCTGATTTATATTCTCTATAACATAATATGCATTATTTACGACTTCTATTCTCCACACTTCTTACATTTCTGTCACTGTTGAAACACGTAAACTTTATAACGGCTTTTTGTAACGTACCGTACTTTTGTTAGTTGCGAAATTAGGGTATTTTGTTGGTTGATTAAAAAAGAAATAACAAAAAAATATTAGGTAATTTTTACAATTTGCGAGATTTAGTGTAAAAAATTAAACAATTTTTTTAAAACAAGACTTGGCCTAAAAGTAAACTTTTAGAAAAATACCAAGACACCACAAGCGAATGAATACCCTACTTTCAATCAGAATTTACGAATCAAAAGTATGTGTAATCTTCATGCAACCGTCTGGTCCTTATATTGTCTGTGAGTACAAATGTTCGCACTGTTTTTTCTAATCTTTCATCTCTGTACTTTCACTTTGCAAAACTTTCATTCCTTGTCAATAGATCAAAAAAAGTAGATCTCATTCTTTCAACACCTTGTTTATATCAAATTTGGAAAAGGCACAGCAATGCATACTTAAATGCATGAGGAAAAACTGTATTTACGCAAACCATTATTTTCTCTTGTTAGCTTTCACTTTTCCAAACTCCTTTTGAGTTAGTTCTTACAAAAGAGAAACTTTGATTAATAATGTAAGTTACTGTTTGTCTGTGCGTAAGCAAAAAATTTCCGTTGTTGATGAACATGTGAGCAATTTTAATGAAGAGAAAAGGTTTTAAATGAAAAGATAACAAAAGGCAGTATTTACCCATGCGTGCTTTCTCACCTTCTCTCTCTCTCTCTCTCTCTCTCTCTTTTCTCGTACTAATTAATTAATTCATAATTACTTCATGTACTTCTGTTTGTTTATTTCTACAAAATCACATAAAAAACACACACACACTCCCACCTGCGACATACTATAATATTATATACTCGTTCCTCCACAATACTGTAACTTCTGCCCACACACCAACCACCACGAAACACGGTTATGGTTGTGATTGATCTTTATTTTCCGAAAAAAATATGTAATTATAACACTCCTCATCAGTTACAAAATACTTCTCTTACCTTCAAAAGTCACATTTCGTACAACAAATGCTGACAAGTTACCAGGAGCAGATTGATACGAAAAAAAAACGCGTACATCTTGACAACTGGTCACAAGTGTAGAACCCACCCTTTCTCCAAACTATCAACCCACCTAACCCCCCCACCAAAGAAAAACTCGATACATGTGTCTCCACCTTCGACCTCCACAAAAAACGAATACTTACTAATTGCTGTTGTGCGTGTATTATATACATCTGGGCTCCTATTACCACTACCACTACTTCTTTTTCGCACCCGTGCCAATTATAGAGGTCACGTGGCAATATTCACTTTGAAGTCGTTCTGTCGTTTTCCCACATTATCTATAATCTATATAGATAGTTAGTATATTAATGGTAACTATTTATAATTATACAACTTAATTATATACTTGTATGGCAGTGTTTGTAGCAGGTACCTTCCTTCTATGCAGTATCTCTCTCTATTTAATTTCTCTCTCTCTCTCGCTCTGTCTTATTATCATAATAGTATTTTTCACTATCTCTTTTCTCACGCAAACGCAATCTCATCCTTTAGTCTTCTTTCGCCGGAAATATATTTATTACCACCAAACAATCGTTTACAACATTCAGCAGTTGACGCTTTTTAGCGAAACGTTCTCACATAAATCTGTAAAAAATGGAGGAGTCAACCCAAATTAATTGACCTCCTTAATTGAGTCACTGAAAGGATTCTGAGATAAAAATATTCTGGATTGCCCCAAAAAGCGACTGGTTGATTGTTTAATGTGTGTTTATATATGAGCATATAATAGCCCACACCCTTCCCACAATAATTTACTCCTACGTTTTTATATTTTCCTTCTTCTTCTCAACCATGTTAATGCCGTGCATTCCGTTGTGTGTGTTGTTATTGTGTACCTAGATGTGTTTCATAATATTTTCTTTATAGTGCTGAGGAAATAAATGCGAACTTCGGAGTGCAAAACTCCATATATCCATCCCCTATTATTGGCCAAGTAAACACAGTTAAATAATAAAAATACAAACGGTTAAGGACACCGTTTGCTGTTCATTTAGTCATGTGTTGTTCGTGTGACATGTTTAGATTTTCCCTTTGCTGTGTCCCTTTTGTGTTGTATATCCAATACAGTGCTCCCTAAATAATAAGTTCTCTTTAGAATGGAATGGGATCTGATGATTCTTTTGATTACCTTGTTTATTTGTGTTTCATTTTGGTCTGTGTGCGTCCCAATACCTATAATCTTGTCGTCGATATTTTATGTGTAATAATAGCAGAGTAGAGGAAATCAGAAATGGATGATTGTTGTAGCTGATTATGTAGCGAGCAAAGTAGCAAAATATATAACCAAAATGATGAAATCAACTCGGATATAGTGCTACCATAACCATAATTTATTATTATTATTATTATCAATGTCAATACAGAACCATTTTATCTTGAGTTCTTTTGATTGAGTGTTGTTGCGGCCAAGATTGAACAAATAATCAGTCCATCATTTCTCAAGAGCCAGAAATTTGTACCTTCTTGATTCCACTGTCCAATAACAGTGTTATAATAAAATTACCTACTGAACGATTTTTCTGCCGGGCTGAGATATATGACACTGATAATAATAGCTCACTTGCCAATGCTAACCGTAGTCCGAGTTGACCAGAGAAAAAGTCTGCCAAATTCTACTAGATATCGTATATGTGTAGGTAGCTACTTAGAAAAATTGCGGTAGAATGTGTGGGGGAAATAAAGTTTTTTATGATTTGCAATGCAATAATACCGGATCAGGAGAAAATATGACAAATTTTTTCATGCACGAAAAGAACCGATTCACTTATTTATGTTCCTTATGTCTTTATTTTCTCCGCTTTCTCTCTGAGTTGTACTTTTTTGTTTTCACCTTCTTTCGTGAATTCAATTAACACAGCAGTACACGTGTGTGTGTATATGTGTGTTTGTGGTACAGAGAAAAATAGAAATAATCGAACAATCGAATCAATCACTTTTATGTTTGTAGCACTACCGTCACCAGATTGCAGACTCAAAGTGTTACCTTCTCTAATACAAAGAGGAGTTATTAAAGAATACAAAGAATAAGATACACTCAACGGAGAGTAGTAAAATACAGGGGGAACGGAATAAAAGTGTAGTCGAGATTATTATCTACCATGTTGTAAAAATAGATACAATAGACGCATTCAAATTATTGTAGTAGGAGTGAGAAACCAAAAATTAGAGACCCTAATAAAGTGAACTAATCATTATGTTGTTAAATTAAAATATAATCAGGACCAAACCCTCACTTTGTGGCCATATTTTTTCAGTATATTATCCTCCTTGATTTCAGTTCTGTTTCATCAATTTTTTCTGTGTGGATGTTAATTAGTTTCTTTTTTCTCAATTTCATTTTCTAAAAAAAGTAACAAAGTACTTTTTGGTTGTGGGTCGGGTGAATTTTTTTTGGGTAGGGACAGGGACTTTGAGTTCCTCTGCTAATTCCTCATCACTAAAAACTGAATTATTTTTAAAAAAGTTTATTTTCACGAAAAGGAAAATATATTTGAGTGCTGTGACCAATTTTCGGTCTTTTTTATTATATGTTCTGTAATTAATCCATTAATTAACCAGATAGTGACTTGTACATGAGTTGCTCGTCCTCGCCTGGCCATAACAATAAAAGTACTAAAGGACCGTGTTACATTGATCGGACGTCGACCGTCATCCAGAGAGATTTGCAATCGGAAGGTACCGTATTACATACAAAATCCCCTCCAAAAAAAAAACGAATCCTTTTATAGAAAGTGGACAACTCCACTACTCAAGTCATGTTCTAAAACAGAGTGAAAAGATCTCTGTAGTGTGACTGTCCCTCTTGTTTGTACAGTCAATAAGAAAACCGTTTCTGCATGCAGTGGCTCCCAAAAACTTGCATAATAATTTCTCTTTACAAAAAATAACAGCTGCTTTAAAGCAAAATCTATTTCATCTAATTTTTTGTACGTAATATTTGATAGTGCTGAAATTGTTTATACTGCTCTCTCCTTCCACTACTACTACCGCTGTTCTCTGCAAAAAAATTACTCACCAACAAATTTTCTACTTACAAAGCATATAAAATTGTTCTATATTAAGCATTCTCATCTCATTCTTCTTAGTTAATAACTATTTTTATACTTTTCATAGTTTTTGATACGCCAAAGACTATCCGTTCATAACTTTTATATTGCCTAACAATAACAAATTCGCTAAACAATATTCTTCTTTCCTCCAATATTATATACCATTTGAAATTCACCAACAGGAGTTTTATTATGAAGCAGCTCCAAAAAGTTGTTTATAGCTTACCACACGATCTTCTCTTTTTATTTTCGTTTTCTGTGATCCAAATATGTCCGGCTGTTTCAACTCTTCTCTCGCTCGCCTTTCAAACTTCTGTACTGTCTAAATATTGCGCTTCCATTCGAAAACACAGATATTACATATTTTGTTGCTATATTTACATATAGTCACTTATTATTATTCACTCCTGAATACATTTCAATAATAATAAATTTTTTCTCTCTCTTTTTTTTCTATCACTCATTTTTATTCGTTTCTGCCAAGTTATGTGAAACTATAGGTGCTGTGCTAACAGAATAATGTGTAACAATATAATACTACATACATATATTACGCAACAAATAATTTTCTAATAAGCATTTTAAATTTTTACTGAAGAAAACAAACAAATTGTTGACATAGGTTGAATGCATTAATTACTGTGATTTTTGTGCCCTTGTTTAAAGTGTTATGTGATATGTTTTTGGGAGATTTGGGATTTTTTCTACACAAACATTCCAAAAAGGAAAGGAATATATATCACGTCAGTCCTAATAAGCTCACTCACGTAATGCTCAGAACGATTAGACAGAAATTGTGAAGGAAGGAACAATATAAAAGATTAATGAGGGAAAAGCGGAGTACACGAATTTATATTTTGGAATCGAGAGGCTTCGGCAAAAGGGCACTTGGAATGGATCAGGAGGACAAAAACGAAAGAGAGATTTTTTGTACTGGAAAATGACTAAAGATATTGCTGGTTGGGATATTAGGTGACATTTGCTCGGGTGGTGGTACTTCGAGCTCGGGTGGTAATGGTGGCGGAGTAATTGGTGCGGGTGCGAAATGCTTGTCGGCTCTTCTTGCGAGTAGTAGTGGAGTGGGTAGTGGTGGTGGAGGAGGCGGTGGCGGTTTATTGGGTGCCGCTGCTGCAGCGGCGACGGCAGCTCTCCTGCCGTCTGTTGTTCCCACCGTGCAGATAAGCACGGTCTCCGCTCCGTCCCAACAACCAGTTAATCCCAGTCCCAGTAAATCATTTATGCCTTCTTCTTTTCTCGCTGCTGCCGCTGCGCTTACTTCTTCTTCTTCTTCTGCTACTCCTTCCGCCGCCAACAATGCCAATAATAACAATGCTACTGAATCTGCTGTGATGATGGGTGGCGGTGGTAATGGTGGTGGAGCAGGAGGTGGAAGCGGTGGAGGAATTGCTGCAGCTACCACCTCGCTCGTCAACAACACTGGCACCTCTTCTCTTCTTTCAGGTAGCCTGCTACACCCCATCTTCAACAAAACAAACAAAAACAAGCAAACACTTTCTACTCTAAACAAAAAATACTATCTTTTCTAAAAAACAAAATCAATCTCACTGCCACTTTCCTCTATACATAATATATGTCACACGACATGACTATCAAATACTATTGCAGGAAAAGATTACAGCATGTGCACGTCCTTCATTCCCCTTTTCAGTTTCCCTATCATTTTGATCTCTTAATTTTTTTCACTTCTCTTTCCCTTTCTCTCTTTCTTGACTCGCTCGTGCTCGCTTTTGATTTGAAAAAATTGAACCCATTTTTTGAGATATTTGCCTGGCCCACCCCGCATGCCAACAAAAAACGAACTGCCTCATTGCCTCCATTCAAAGTTGGATCAACGCGCGTCTCTGTTTCCTCGTGTCGTTGCCATTTACATTATCTATCATTTAATGCCTCTTCCAAAAAAAAACTACATTTCGCCACAAGTAACATCTTTCATATAATGACCACCACCAAAGAATTACACTTCTCCGGGAAATCTGTCACAGCATTTCTATACTTTTATGAAGATGACTGTGCCTTTGTGCAATTCCGCAGCATCTCGTTTTTTCTCAAAACCTTTCATTTTCCTAATTTCTTGTCTTTATTCGTTTCTCTTTAGCGAAACAGTGTTGTACTTGTACATGACTCATCTTTCCATTTAGCGGAGAAAGAGAAAGAGAGAGAAAGGGAGAGAGCTCACAACACTACTACTTACTCATTAAACAAAGTAAATCCACAAAGAGAAATCCTCTATTTTATATTCATTTTGTTGTCGTTTTGCTCTGTGTCCCGTTTTCTTTTCTTTTTTTGCGTTCGCTCCAAAACAAGTTCCGTGTGGTGTTTGTTAGTATATTAATGCTATTGTACTTTTTAATTGGTTACTCATCAGTATGTGATTTCTGACATTGGGAAATTTTTCAAATCAAGATAACTCATAAACAGTAATTATTAATTTTAATATTATGCATTGCTGTCAAAAAAATATCATGAGTATTTGCAGTGAGATTTTCAGCATGTCAATTTCCTCCCTTGAGAGTAAGTTCGACTACATTTTTTCTAACAAAAAGTAAAGGAAACACAATATGAAGAATGTTTTAAAAAATAAGTGACTTTTTAAAGTTGTAGTTGATTTTGGAATTAACATACTAATACCCACTAGAACACAGTTAGGCACACCCTTTCACTGATACTCAAAATAAAGCAAAACATTTTTCACGCTCACTTTACTAAAAGTAAACAAAGACTTGCAGCAGTACAAAACAAACACTCGCTCAAGTAAAAAAACAATATATTTCTGTATATTTATTTTCTCATCTTTTTCTATTTTCTGTCGCTCCTTCTATTATATATTTCTACAATATACTTCTGCAAATTCGGCACCTATCACCCTCTAGCATTCTGCTACAAATATTAAGATTTGTATATATTTAAAAAAAAGAATTAATATCCACTATGAAAATAATGTGAATATATATATATATGATTCTGATATAAAAAATATTCAATTAAAATATAATAATATAATATGTGTAATATCGAATGTTTTGTGTATGGGGCAAAGTGGGATGATATTGGCTAGTTGAGTTAATTTCAATCTTTTTGCTTGTGTTCTCTTTAAAAAATTCTCCGCGGACTTTGCAGCGAGAAAGGCGGAAATCATCAAGATGACGGAGCAGTTACTGGATTCAGTTAACACTGGAGACTTTGAAGCGTACAGGTATGAACAACATGAGTATAATATGCAGTAATCCACATGCATACAAGATATGAAAATTGAAATAAAGACGAATTGTTTGTTTGCCATGCAGCAAATTAGTGGATCCTCACATGACAGCGTTTGAACCGGAGAGTGTGGGTAATCTCGTCGCTGGCATGGATTTCCACAAGTTCTACTTTGAAAACTTGGGCGGACCCAGTCTCGTGAATAATGCCAAGAATAACATTAGCAAATCAAGTATTAACACGACGATCCTCAATCCTCACGTTCACGTGCTTGGCGACGAAGCGGCTGTCATTGCCTACATTCGTCTGGTTCAGTTTATTGACAAGTAAGATTGTCGCAGAATCAATTGTATTAAATGTACAACTTTTGGTGGGCGGACAAAGTTCTGCTACGCAGCTGTCATTTAAATCTGACGAGCCCTTCTTCTTCGAACTTTCAGGCACACACACTGCGCTAGAACAGTACAGTGCGAGGAGTCTCGGGTTTGGCAGAAGCGCGACGGGAAATGGCAGATGGTTCATTTACACAGATCGTCAGGTTCAGCAACCACCTGGCCAGCTTGCACCACTTCTACAAGTTCATCAAACTAAGGGGTTAATTAATTTATTAATGACGTATAAATAATAACTATGTATGTAATTCACTTCATAAAAATATCAAAAAAAACAACTGTACACACTAACTACAGATTATATAATAGGAGCATTTTAAAAATCTTCAATCATCCACCTTCGTCAAGAACAAGAGAAAAGATACCGAGTCTACTTAAAGCATCCATCACAAAATAATGTTATGATGATAAACAACAAATTGACGTCGTTTCTTTTTCTTGGATTTTTCTTGATAGATGTTCCAGTATAATAGTAATAATTATGATTATCAAAATACCTTTTCTTATTATTATTATTGCACTTCAAGGTCTCGAGTTTCCGCATAAATATGGTAGACCAAAAATACCCACGCAAACACCACAATTAAATTTATTCACGTACTCAAATGTTTTTGCGCATTTTTCTGCTGCAAAACCTTAAATGCGGAGCACAAAAAACCTTTTGAAAGCACTGTTACTACACTTTCTGCCAAGTGAGTGAGCTAATTTACTTTTGATATTGTATAATATTTATTCAAAGAAAACTGCTGGTTTTTAGTTTTCTCCCCGAAAAATATAACTCTCAAGATAAAAAAAACATTTTGTGTGCTATCGACCAGTATAAAGATATCTTTTAAATAATTGACCTCGGAAGTACATATGTAAAAAAAATAATGAATTAATACAACTATACCTACGTAGATTTTTAATCTTTTTTTTAGATGATTAGTGTTCATGGTTCAATCAAAGATAGGAAATACATAAATCAAAGATAATTTTCAAACTGTGACATTATTACAACTTGTTCCAATAATATAAACAATTATGCTAATGAAAAATAATATCTTTACAAAAAGTAATAATATTACTAAAGTTGAACTCAGTTGCAAAAAATTCAAAAACATATAAATCCAAGTAAGAAAAAGTCCCTTCGTTTTCAAAGGATGATAGAAGTCAACCCAGTGATTAATACAAATACACATATTATATCACTACATATTTAAAAAATATAGAACTTCATATTACATGTGAGGAGTCCTGAGCGTGTTGTTTTACATGTTTACAATTTCAATAAACAAAGACAAATTTTTGAGCACTTTTTCTGTACTTACGACTGATACTGTTTTCAGTTTTAGTTCCAAAACAAGCAGGTTTTCAGAAAAGCTGTAGATTATTCTGTTCTGGAAAATCCTAGACTGTCTCTTTATCTCCTTTTCACAATCAGCCACACAAACAGAAAAAAGTGAATGTAGAGGTAAGGAATTAAAATAGTTTGTCACATATTAACCTCCTTTACTGCATTTTTACTCTACATGAACATAATTACAGTGTAATTATATAACCTTGTATTTTAATTTACAATTTTTAAGAGCAAGATGAACAAAAAAATTTACTGACGATATTTATCATTACACAAGAACAATTTATTGCCATTGATTGTGTTATTTAGAAAAAAATATTATTAGCTACAAAAAGTCAAACTGTTGGAAATATATAGTCTTTTGTATAAAAACAGGAGAATTGTTGTACAGTAATAATTTACATAGAATTTATTTAACAAAGCATCCGCTTAATTAAAATACGTAAAATTCCTTCATGAATGTTGACATAATTTACGTTGGTCTTGGACTGTATATGTATATACAATACGTATGTTAAAACACGTTTATCTTCGTCAATTGTAAAGTGTAAAAATAATATAGTTCGTTTCGTTGAGAGACGAATTTTGAAAGTGAGGAGAATTTACCTAATTGAATTTTCTTCAAGACTTTTTGCAATTTTTATTATGATTTATTTATTTAAAAAAGATTGTTATGTACGAGTGTTGAGAATGATATATTTAAAAAAAATTACTACTCGATAATACATGATAATGATAGTTCAACAATTGTAATGCTAGATTATTATTACATGTGTGTCTACAACTTTGTCACGTTTTACCGTTCAATGAAAGGATTGTTGTTGCTACTTATTAAAAACTGTGTATTAAAAATTGATAGCTAGAAAGAACTACTTAAAAACCCAAAAGTTGATGTTATATGTAAAATTCATGATTATTACGTACGTTCATAAATTACACATAAGTCGGAAGAGATAAGAGGAGTGCTATTCCATGTGCTGATATTACTACTGATATTCTGATATCTCCGTAATTAAAATTAACAACTAAACACTTACTTAGTTTAATAATTGTGGAAGTGTTAAAGTCATCGTTGTATCCTTCTTGTGCAATGTCAAGGCTAAAACAAACTTAATCTAAAAACTTCGTATTATTATTATTATTGTTATTATTACTTCTTACCTTTAACAATATTTAATGTTTATCCAAAATCGTACGTCTTTGATTGGAAATATTATTTTGAGTGGAAATATTATTACGCGATAGTTTTTTTGTGGGAATGTAAAAATCATAAGTATCTTCATAGATAAGCAACCTGACCTCTTTAAGGTTAAATTTTTCTTATTACCCATATTTGTTTAGAAGTAAAGCTTTTGCAGGATTTTTTGGGTAATTTATAACATGGAACAATTAAAAGTTTGATTGTTCCATGTTATAAATTACTCAAAAAATCCTGCAAAAGCTTTACTTCCCAACCTGACCTCTGTTTGTCTTCATTTGTGTTTCTCTCAAATTGTTTCTTCTGGTTGTCACTTCCTTCCGTCATGCTCCTAAATTAATTGTTCGGTTGCAATGAGAAAGTATGTATTAACAATATAACTGTATTTGTCAACAAAAGCCACTAACCAAAAATGACCACGTTCTGTAGCAAAGTTTATTAATTTTTTAACACTCTTATTATCTGCTTTCAACGTCCTTTGTTTATAGTTTGGGACGCGCTGTTATTGAAAGTGTTACCTTCGTTTTGCTAGAAGAATCTTTTGTTAGCTATGCAAGACATAATACGATTTGAAGAAATGTGACATGATATGTTGAAGATGAAAACTATGAGACACTTTATAAAAAAACTCGTGAGCTTTAAACAAAAAACCAACTTTACTTAAAAACTGTATTACTTATTATTATTATTATTACTACATGTTATACAATAACTGTTAAGGATGCTGTAATGTTAGCTACATGAAAAATGGAGAACACATACAGACACACAAAGGTGTGCTACGAAAGATAATCTAAAATTGTCTCTGCCAGAATTGAGGTGAAATTGTTACAAAAACTGTCATGTTGTACACTAAAACAAACTCCTAGAAATACTTTTAAAGTAAAATTTCAACCTGGACATGCGACACATTATATACGTATTTGACAACGAGCAAAAGCATAAAATTTTTAGCATTCGTATAAAATATGTAGCAGGTAAACAAAACTACATTTTTGTCCTGTAGTGTGTAGCCAAATTTTTCATAAATTAAATGTATAACTATATTATGTATTCTTCCAGGAGTGACACAGTGGAGATCCTAGTTAGTTAGGCCAAGGATGATATTTAATATTTTTATTTTAAAAACTTGCAAGAAAACAATTTATACGCACGTAGGTAAAAAAAACGGGTTTTTCTATTCAGTTAGGTTAAATTATTGGTAGCCACGATATTACAACAACTAATTATTATTATTGTTACTGGTATAAACAAAAAATTATGCATGTGTGCACACACTTTGACAATGCAAGTATCAC